>CAAKHD010003229.1:40594-60412 GCA_901007705.1 Fistularia tabacaria | reverse complement strand
CCCTGTCACCCCCCCCCCCCCCCCCCCCCCCCCCCCCAACCTGTGGCTTCCCAGCCTCGGCTCCCGTTCGGTGACAGTGAATATTTAACATCTCACTCTGAATCAGGAGCTGCTGAACGTTGACTTTGACGCTTTGGTGTTTGTCAGAGGCGGCTTGTGGAGATCATCTCCTTCATTGTCATGACCATCCGTGTTTTCCACTGATGATGCTTATTATTGTTTTACCGTCATGTTCCTAAAGCTACTGAACCTTTTTCTAAGAAAATGATTGGGTTTTATGTTTATGCCAAGCACCAGCCTGCAGGTGGGTATTTAATTCATGAGCAGTCCAGTGTCTGACCAGCAGGTTGGCTTTCTGTGTGCAGACCTGAAGGAGATGTGTGAGCTGCTGGGGATCGAGCAGTCCGTGCTGGAGAGGGCCTTCAGCTACCGCACAGTGGAGGCCAAGATGGAGAAAGTATCCACCACCCTGAACGTGGCCCAGGTCAGAGAGAGACAGAAACATCCCAGCAAGGCATCTGGCCCTGCAAACGTTGAACTTAATGTGCTCGAGTGCTCAGACACACACACACAAACACACACGTATATATAGTGCGTGACTCACTCCTGAAGCTGCCAACTCTCATTATTGTCAACGTTACAAGGAAACCTGTGTATTATGGATGGGCTATATTCCTGTGGGACTCAAAGAGGGTCACATCTGAGAGGGAGCCGTGTTCACCGCTACGCTAATGCGGATAAATACATCAAGCTTCTCTTAAAAAAAGCAGGAATGGAAATTGTCCATAGTATTAACTGAATAATTTGACCGTGTCTGTCTGTCTGTCTGTCTGTCTGTCTGTCCTCGGTCAATATTCACTCATTGTTTTTCATCACAGGCCTATTATGCGCGGGACGCCCTCGCCAAGAATCTGTACAGCCGTCTGTTCAGCTGGCTGGTGACCAGGATCAATGAAAGCATCAAAGTACGACTCAATCATTTCATCTGATTTCATTCTGTTGGTCTTTGGTCCACATTCTGCTCAGGCTACGTCTCTCGGGCTCCGTGCCGCCGTGCCTAACAGCCGCCGTGTTGTCCTTCCTTCAGGCGCAGGCAAAAACTCGACACAAGGTCATGGGTGTGCTGGACATTTACGGCTTTGAGATTTTTGAGGTAAGGAAAAAAAAAAAGAAAGGCGCATCAAAGCTGCTCTTCAGTCTCGGGGACTGACTGTCATTTTATCAGATTAGAGAGGATTTTGCCCCGAGGCTGTTTGCGTGCATGCCGGTTTACCTGCGAGGAGCTTATCGTCCACAACCGCCGGCTGATAGAAGCATATTCACATCAGATAAGGTGGCTTTATTGCTCCCGGGGTGCAGCACACTCATCAGGTCATTCCATGCTAATGCTAGCGTTTCAGCATGGAAAATAGGCAGGCGGTAAATTCACGGGGCGGGAATGTCACAGTATCATACCGCAAACAGTCAATCATCTTTGCATCAGCAATGCTGGCAACACATTTGATCAACCAGACAGAATCTACTCGGTCTGATCGATAGTTTGAGGCCTATCAGACCGCTATGCTTATTGCATGGGATTGGATACAACTAGAGCCCGCAGAACATGAAGTGCTTCCAGGTTAAGTGTGTTGGTTCTTGCACGTGTGTGTATGTGTGTGTGGGGGGGGGGGGTGCAAACACAAGCGAAAGCACGACTTTGCACTTGAACGTGGTGGAAGTGAATTCTGCTGCTCCCGTTGCCTGATGCTCCATGTTTCCACATCCTTCATTGACTCGCTCACTCTCCTCTGCCGGTCGCCGTGTCTCGGCTCCAGGACGGAGTAAGTAACACCTGCGCCAGCGTGCATGCTGTGATCCTAGCTTCATCTGGCTCATCATGGCGGATAATCGGGGGGTTGGGGGCGTTGTGTGCAGCAGAACCACAAAGCTGAAAAGATGGAGGAGAAATCTTTGTATTTTGTGGACCATAACCTGCACTCTGTTTGGAGTATGCTAGCAACGCCAGTGCAATCCAGTGCAACAGCCCTGCAATAAATCCAGCAAGGTGAAGCTGCTAATCTGCTTTCACAACTTTATTGATGAGTTTGAAGGCTGTGCTTTTATAGTACTCTTTCTGAGGGCTATTTTTTACAATTTTATTTATTGATTTATTTTATAAATAGAGGGCCAGAACCGTTGCATCAGGCTTTGTGAGCTCTAATCAGATTGTGGTCATAAACCTCTAATGGAGTGGGCTGTTGATTTCAAGCCACAAACAAATTATTTCTGTTTTAATAGCTATTCAATTGGACCAGGAGAAACCCCAGGGAGACTCTGGTCTCAGAACACGAAGGGCAGCCCTCTAATTAAAGGCCCTGTCTTCCCTCTGTGGGTCTCCTTCCATCTCAGCTTTGGTTAAATTCCAGATCTGAGTGGCTGCTGTGTACTTTTACAATTTTTTTTTTTTTTTTTTTTTTCTGCCCAAAGAAAAGTAAGATGCAGGATTCTTCCTGCACTCAGGGCCGTTTTCTGATTGTGCATCTCAGATCCTTCATTATTAGGAGCCGTCACAATGAGCCTGATCTGCAGGGATGCCCAGGCCGGGCCCTCGTCGCCTTTCTGTAGTCCAACCGGCCGCTCTGTCACTCAGTGCTGTCATCAGGTCCCTGATATCTTTGTCCTGGGGCCTTTAAGTGTCTCCTGAAGAGAAGATAAAGTTTTAGTGTTATTACATATAATCCACCTCTTGACTCGCCAAGAACCAAACAATTGCAGGACTATTTTCAAGTTTTCTATTTCAGCCCTGTGTCTGCTGCCACCTGGGAGTAGAAATGCTTTGCTTTGCTTTGTGTGTGCGTGTGTGTGTTTAAAGGTGGTTCCAGCATCTCAGTAAGTTTGTTTGAAAACCCTTGCTGTGTCCTTAACTTGAGAAGCTCTTGAACTAACCCTGCTCCCTGAACTACCTGCAGAACCTGCTAACCCAACCAGCCTCTCACGGGGAGATATTGATTATTGATATTTATTGATTTAGTAGTTGCTCTGTAAATATTTGAGCTGCATCACAGTTTACAGGAAAGCGTTTATCTCCAGGCTCCATCAGTAACCACAGTCACACTGATGGTGGCGGCGGTCCGCCGTCCACATTGACTCCACGTGTTCTCAGTCCCGGTTGAAGAAGAGGACCAGAAATTACACTCAAGTGATATGAGGATCTCCTTCTAGATGCAGGCTCCGCTCCTCCAGAATAGGAGGGCCGCTGCACATCTGATTAGATAATGAGGAGATTGTTTGAAGACTTGATTTGACAGGAGCGACATCGGAGGACCCTTTTGTGTCCCACAGAATATTCAGTCAGCAATAAATGCATTAATGTCACATATTTGCCCACTGTGAAGTTACCTACGGGGTTTCCACGGTTGTAAACCGCTGAGACACACTTTAAGGTTTAAACCGCAGGCAGAGCTGCTGCCCCAAGGAGAGGCTATTCAAAAAACTGCCTCTTCGGTGAGTTCTCAAAATGTTCTGATAAGAGAGGAGAGTATCTTCGCAGTGGTCAGGAGGAACCAAGGAGAAATCAGTTGCGCTTAGAAAACGTCTTCTCTTCCCAAAATCATTTATGAATCCTGGATGAAGGTACGTTCACCCAGGACTCCAGAGGGCAGAGGAAACTCTTCCTTCACCTCCGTACATCCCAGACTTGTCCTTCAGTGTTTTCTCTCCAAGTTGCCTTTTGGTTGGATGGAAGTGCCACGTCCTCTTGCCTGTTGGCTCTTAGGGAACACGCATTCCCACAACCAGCTTCCGTCCGGCAAATAAGTTTACACATAAGTTAATAAACGCTGTCCTCACTGGGCTGCTGCACACACACTGACCCCTCATTGCAAATGGAACACTGAAGCACATGGCCGAGGAGGTTAAAGGTTCATGAGATGAAAGGGAATTGATCAGCGCAGAGAAATGGGGAAACGGAATTCATTTAATATATTGACAATATGTGGTGAAGTAGGGAGGACAGAGAACAGGGTTCGATTGAAGAGGTTGATTCGCTGAGGCGACCCCTAAAGGGCAAAGCCCAAAGGCACAGAAGTGTGCTGTGAAGGATGAGTTGTTGTCAGGGGGAGTCTCAAAAACCCATCTAGTCTTAGTAAAGCAGCAAGATGAGGTGAGGGTGCAGGGTGACGTCCGCTGACTCTCCTCTGATCGACTCCCGCAGGACAACAGCTTCGAGCAGTTCATCATCAACTACTGCAACGAGAAGCTGCAGCAGATCTTCATCGAGCTGACCCTACGCGAGGAGCAGGAGGAGTACATCAGGGAGGTGAGTTTGTACATTTCAACCGACTCATAGAGTCAGATTACACACACACACACACACACACACACACACACAAAATGTTGAAGAATGGCTCATTAAAATATTTAAATGTCAACTAATTTCTGCATCATGTCTGAAGAACCATCGAACATCTGCCTCCTTGCACTGTTTGCCGCCACCCCCCCCCACATACACACCATTATCGACATGGAAGTGATTCCTCACCCTAGGGTAAACACTCCCCACTGTGAGTCTTTAAGCTGTGTGTGTGTGTGTGTGTGTGTGTGTGTGTGTGTGTGTGTGTGTGTGTGTGTGTGTGTGTGTGTGTGTGTGTGTGTGTGTGCGCGCGCGCGCTGCAGTGGTGACCTTGCAACCCTTTCCAACTAAACAGCAGCATCAATGATCCTCTGCTCCTGGCCCCTGTCCAGCTTACTGCATGGGAAAATAGCGGTGGCCCGAGGAGGGGGAGACGGGGGCAGGGTCTCCACCAATCGGGAACTCAGCCCATCAGTCATCTGTGGAAGGCACGCCTCCTGTTCGCCCTCCCCCTCAAATATGTCACACTGGCTTTGTCAGCCGCAGCCACGTTCCCAACAATTAGAGGCTGTCAATCAGCTGAGGTCGGCGAGCAGCTTGTTGAGAGTTGGATGGAAAATATCTCCACTCCTCTTCATCCTTCTCTTCTGGAACTGTAAATCTCTCTGCTTCCACCTGATAAACCTACATGTAAAGGAAAGTGAAAGTGGCTGAGAGTGGACAGCTACACCTTCCGCAGCCCCTTTCAAGGATAGACTGCAGACAAACCCTTTTCCTTCTTCTTCCTGCCAAGATACCCCCCCCCAAAAAAAATATTTTTCTCCTTGTTTGGCAAACGCAGTAGATGTTTAGGTGCTTTTTTTTTAATACTAGTCTCACGGATGGACGTCATGCCCAGTTAGCATGTTGCTCCTGCAACATCAGGAGCGTTTATTTCTCTCCCTCCTTGTTCAAAGACTGACGGAATAGAACAGAAGCTTTGTCTTTGGACAGTCATACGACCAAATATAAGTGCAACTGCACAATTGTGTTCGAAGATGACAAGGGAAGAAAGAGCTCATCAGCTATCAGCTCTAAGCCTACACATTCTCATAGTCCACTTTACACAGCAAGCAACCACTAGTACCACAGCTACATTGGTGCACACACAACCTCTAGGAGAGACAAAAGTTAAAATGTATAAAAACAAGTGCAGTATAAGTGTGTATGTAGTGAGATTGAGGCACAATGGTACAAAGAGAGTTTAGATATTTCACATGTTTATGTGCGATTTTGCATGTCAAGTTCAGTTCCTGCCCATGTTGGTAAGAGTTACCCATTCACATAAGACAGCTGAGCTGCTCCATCACCGTTCACTCTCTGCAGAGCCTAAAGCTCCTGGCCTGAGCGGATCCTCCTGGACACGCAAAGGTCCGAGGCCGTGGCAGAGTCCACTCCTGAGCAGGTCGAAGGCCTTTGAATAAAGCCGTCCTCTGTCTGTCGCACATCTGACCCTCCTTTCCTTCTGTCTCAGGGCATTGAGTGGACCAATATTGAATACTTCAACAACGCCATCATCTGTGACCTTATTGAGAATGTAAGGCCTCCGTGAGACGCCGAGTTTAACACGCGCAGATTATCCAGCTTTTAGAGCCACATAGAGGTACTATGATGAATTCTATCTGCTAATGGTTTCTCCTGCTGTGCCAGAATCAAAACGGCATCCTGGCAATGCTGGATGAAGAGTGCCTGAGGCCCGGGACTGTCACCGACGACACCTTCCTGGACAAACTGAACACCATCTGCGCTGAGCACCAGCACTTCGAGAGCCGCCTAAGCAAGAACTCAAAGTTCCTCAACGACCACAGCCTGCCCCACAGCTGCTTCCGCATCCAGCACTACGCCGGCAAGGTAACGGCCAAGTCCCGAAAAGATATCTCTTTCCTGCGTGCTGGAATTAGCATGAGCCGTCTGAGCGGCGCGTGCACGATGAACACATGCGACTCACTACAAATCGCACTGAACTCATCCTCTCCGTCTCCACAGTGACGTCAAAGGCAGAGTATCTGCCTTCGGCGTCAAACAAACCCTCCGCCCTTGTCCTCTTACTTTCTTCCTAATTTCGGCTCAGCATCATCATTCAGGTTCCAAAATTCTCCTGAGTTCCACAGAAGGTTCATGGAGGATGAAGAAGGTGTTCGTCCAAGAAGCTTAAATATACTGCCACTACTTTTCACAAGCAGCCACGTTTGCCCACGTGTTGTGTCCCACCCCCACTGCGTCAAGGTGCTGTACCGCGTGGAGGGCTTCGTAGACAAGAACAACGACCTGCTGTACCGGGATCTGTCTCAGGCTATGTACAAGGCCAACCACAGCCTCATCAAGCAGCTTTTCCCCGAGGGGAACCCCGCCAAAGTCAACCTGAAGAGACCGCCCACCGCTGGTTCCCAGTTCAAAGCATCCGTGGCAACCCTGATGAGGAACTTGCAGACCAAGAACCCAAACTACATCCGGTAACTTCCTGCCGTCGCTGCAGCTCTGTGATCGCAGCTTTTAGGCCGCCAAGCAGGTGAAAGGTGATCTCAGCGCTAACGGCAGATCTCTCCCAGGTGTATCAAGCCCAACGACAAGAAGGCGTCCCACATCTTCACGGAGTCGCTGGTCCGCCATCAGTTGCGCTACTTGGGCCTGATGGAGAATGTGCGTGTGCGAAGAGCAGGTTATGCCTTCCGCCAGGCCTATGAGCCATGCCTGGAGCGCTACAAGATGCTCTGCAAGCGGACCTGGCCCCACTGGAGAGGGCCAGCCAGGTAAGCGCCCATAGCTGCTCACGGCGGACGGGCTGCGCGTACTGACGCTAACAGACTGGCTGTCCTGATGCTAACGATATGCAGGTGGAGGCATCGTATCGTGTCCATGGCATCGTGGTGGTGCTGCGTACAGGGGAACATTCCTGTGGCTGTGGGCAAAAAACAAATATCACGCAAATCAGTGGCAGATTAGCAAGTTTATCATGTGAATTTAAGCTGAATTAGACAGTTACATAACCGCTTTTAAACTGGACTGCGATTCACAGGAAAGAGCCATTTTGTGTGTGTGTGTGTTCCTTTACATGATTATTCCCCAGCTTTCGCATACATGCAGTAGTGAGCGGCACTCTCCTCAAAGTCCTTATCAGGAGTTTGGTCACATTCCAGCTGCACAGCCACCTCAAATGAAACATTCCCCTTCTGAATCCCAACATGTGGAGACATTTCATCCCTATCTGTCCTCCATCAGCCAGACTTCCACGTCTCATCTTCTCTGCTGCCCACAGATTCCTATCTTCCTCCTGTTTGCCTTCACCCGGCGCTGTGTGTAGTTTCCTTCTCTTCCTTTTCCTCCATGTAGCTGCCTGTGACCGTAAGTTCATGTCGTCCACGCTGTTTGGAGAGGTCAGAGAGGTCACACTGAGATGGTTAGGTCACGTACAGAGGGATGGTGAATATATCGCTAAAAGTATGCTGGGGTTGGAGCTGCTAGGCAGGAGGTCTGGAGAAAGACCAAAGAGAAGGTTTATGTTGGAGGGGAGGAGGGCATGTAGTTGGTGTGAGAGAAAAGGGCTGGGACAATAGGCTTAGATGGAGGTTGGCTCGCTGTGCTGACCCCTGATGGGATTAGCTGACGAAGAAGATGATGTCATCCATGCTGTCTGTGTTGTTGCCATTCTGCTGTGTTCACCTTCTCAAATGTCTGAAAGACTTTCCGGTTGTGGTTTCTCACAGAGAAGGTGTGGAGGTGCTGATGGCGGACCTCCAGGTCCCAGCCGAAGAGTTCTCCTACGGTCGCTCAAAGATCTTCATCAGGAACCCAAGAACGGTAGAAGCAATGCAGTTCAACATTAAAAAAAAAAAAAAAAAAAGAGCCTGCTTTCAAATTGTAATATATGTCTCATGCCTGACTTCGTATCTACGCGAATGGTGAGAATTCTGCACTGGGGGGAGGAGGTTTATGGAGAAGTTAGTCTCTGCGTTGCCATTGTACATTCAATCTTCATACGAGATACTGAAGTACTGTCCCACACAGGTGTAAGAAAGGAAATAACCAAGAACAAAAGAAAGCAAAGTCAAGCGTGTGTCAAAGAGTTATGTGCAAAATGAAATATAAAAGAGAATAAACTCCAAATACAGCAATATGAATAAGTGAGTGAACGACTGAGGAACTCCTGACAGCCGTCCGGTGCTTTTGCCCTAGTGTCGTTTCACTGGCTAGAGATTCAAAAACCAGTTGAAGGTCATTCTCCTACAAGTTTCCTGTTGATGGTTACTTCTTACAGATATGATGGTGACTCCATTTTGGGGGGGTGGGGACTCTGACATTAGGCTGTCTTTTTTTTTTTTTCCCCTATGATGAATGAAAACAGTACTGATATTTTTGAAAGAGGAAAGAGAGCGACTATCAACCAAGCTTTCTATCTATCTCTATATATTACACACACTTCCATTTGACGGTACTTCAGATAGCATCTCATTCTCCATATGTAGGATATGCTCTTCAGTGGCCATCTGCCCTCTCCGGCTGTAGCTCGAGCCGTTTGGAGGCCGGCGCACTGAGCTGCAGTATTTTGTCACTGGGCAGTGTTTGCAGAGCAGGGTGGGCTGCACAGCGAGCCCCCCCCCCCAGCAATTAACAGGCAACGACTGTTTGGAGAACACATGGTTCCACTTAGCCGCCCCATCTTACATGGGAAGCGAGCATCTCTGTGCTGGGCTTGCAGGCCGTGGAGCGCCGACGCAGTTTGTGGACTCTTTCCCCACCCAGCAGAAGCCCGGACAAAACTTAGAATAACATGATCTCATAGTGGGAGAATTTCTTCCCCCCCCTATAATTACTTTCTCTTCCTGATCAGCGTATTTCCCTCTGTAGACCTGCCAGCTGCAAAGTCAGTAAAAACAGTAAATGTGTGTTTTAAGATGGATCATAAGTGATGGGGTGTGGAGGAGGCAACGGCGTTCGCTCCCCCTACAAGAGAGGAGAACCTGCACCCGAGTGGAGACCACTCAGGTTTCTTGCATATAAAGTCCAGAACTGTCGGCCGTCGTCGTCGTCTTCTGTCACAGTTGACGCCATGGAGAGACCCCCCAATAATAAGACTTACTGCGGGGCAATTAAACCCAAAACCCAAGAAGAGGTTGACGGGGCTTCCTTTATTGCTGTCCTGGAAGCACAAGAGCCAGGGGTGATTTAACCCCCCCTGCACTCTGCTCTGTATCAGCCAATCAATATTTGTTTAGATTTAAAAGAAGGTTCTGGGCAGACAAGCTTTGCTCTCCTAAGAGGACCATGTGGACCTGTGAGGGTATAATTCTTCTCTGCTCCATCCCGCAGCTCTTCTTCCTGGAGGAGAGGAGGAGGCAGTGCCTGCAAGACCTGGCCACGCTCATTCAGAAGATCTACCGCGGGTGGAAGTGCCGCAGCCGCTTCCTGCTGCTGAAGAGTAGTCAGGTGGTGGTGGCGGCGTGGTACCGTCGCTACGCGGTGAGGAAAGCCGCCTGCACTGAAGTATCATGATCGATGTGTGCAAAAGAGCTGAGCAGAATTGTGGTCGTCTCGTTGAAGAAGCAAAGGTGTTTGAAATATCGATAGTTTTCCAAACGCAGCTCCAAAAGCAGGTCCTTCTAGTCATCTGCAGAGGTCGGGTTTGACAAACATAGGGAAGATCTTCTGAAAGAGAAACCTTCGTAGTTTAGTTGAACAGACTTCCTGTTTACCATCTGTATTATCTCACACACACACACACACACACTTGTGTGTGTTGTGATCAGAGGTTTATTTGGTTTGACAGACTGACTCAAATGGTGTCTGGACACGAGGTCCAAATGTCATATCCGCTACACAGTCCGCCAGAACCTCACTGCTCTTTGTCTGGGGAGCCTTCAGACGGGCCGGAGGTCCACTGTCACGCCTCAGTCTGGTCTCTGGCATTTTGTTGATGTCCTTTTTTCTTAAGCATGCCATTCTTCTTATGAGACTGGAGCGCTGGAGCACGTTATCTCGAACATAAGGTCCAAGAAAATGGTCTGTGGAAAGGAGTGTGAGCCCTGAAGGTGATAGAGGACGGGCAGAAGATTCAGCTAATGTTCACTTCCTGTCTGGTCCATTTGCTTCTTCCTGTCTCAGCAAAAAAAGAAGTACCAGCGGATCAAGAGCGCCACCACCGTGGTGCAATCCTATACCCGCGGATGGCAGGTATGCACCTGTTCACGCTGCCCGTCAAATGGAGCTGTGTAGAAGATGACCAAACCAGTGAAACGCCTCTTTCTCTCCTCTTCCTCCCAGGCCCGTAAGCTCCTGAGGGAGCTGAAGTATCAGAAGAGATGTGAAGAGGCAGCCACCACCATTGCGGCGTTCTGGCACGGCACTCAGGTACTGTTTGTCCTGGTTTGGCGCGGAGGGACGTCTGTCCCCGGAGGCGTCTCGGCGCTGTTGGTCCGACTGTTCTGTGACCCCAGGGTCACTCTTTCTCCTCTTCGGCGCACCTGCTTCTGCCCACAGTTTTCCAGGGGAACTCGCCGTTGTATCCGCTGGACCTCCGTCCTCCCTCTGCTGCCAACCACAACGTTGCAACTTCTCTTTTTGCCCTCCCGTTTTATCTTCCCCTCATTGAATTCTCTCTCTTTCTCTCGTCTCGCCTCCCGGCCGCCAGGCACGGATGGAGCTGAGACGACTTAAACAGGAGGCGCAGAATAAACATGCCGTGACAGTAATATGGGCATTCTGGCAGGGAACCAAGGTACTTTCACCCAGCTGTAGTGTGTAAATGTCCCAGCAGTCCTGTCACCCCCCCCTCACCTCCACCCCTTGTAGAGTAGAGCCCTCTGACCCCCATCCGGTCCCTGCGGGCTGAGTCTGGCACCTGTGTGTCCTGTTCTGTGTTGGCGGTGAGCTGAGTTCACTCTGGGTGAGAAAACACCACCGGGACTTTTCAGGTGGGGTTTACATCAATTAGGACGGTTTTATATTCTTTAACATTTGAGGAAGCTCTCACACACAACGGGGTTGGCCGAGTGTGTTTGATGCAAACAGGAAGCCTGCCTTCCAGCGCCTGAAGTCAAAGACCCCAAAGCACAACACGCCGGGGCTGACCTGGCCCGTATCATTACAGAACGGCACTAATAATCAATGATGTTGGCTCTAGTGGTTACAGCCGCTGTTTACAAGTCTCTTTCGCGTCACTCGTAGAACTTTCCCATCACCTTAAAGTTAAAAAACTGAAATTACAGAGATTTTTTTTTTTTTTCACAGTATTCCAAAAAAAGCAAATAACGCCTGCATTAAATTTGGTCCCATTTCAGACGCCCCACCCAATATATCACAGCTCCCAAGGGCAGGGCTCCAGTGTTTGCTCACTGAAATACTGGTGATGGTTTAAGTGGAAGAACATCAATAGATCGTTTAGAGCGGAGAGACGTTTGCATCCAGACACTTAATATATTTATTTCTGAACATGTACATCACCCCCCTTGTGTCGGTTCAAAGCCCACCCGGCTGAGGGCTCCCGCCCAGCCCTGTGCTGCAGTTCCTGCAGGAAGCCCCAGCGTTCTGATCCGCTGGCAGCAAAGAAACGCAGCTTCTATTAAATGCCATATTCTGGCACTCATGGATTCATAAAGTTTTACTGTGTGCAAAGACAGCCTCGGCGGCTTCATCTTCTCAACACTTCACTCGTGGTTTGGGAAAGCTTGGACCTTTTGTTTTGGGGCCTCTGGTTCTGCCGGTACCCGTCAGAAGGTGCTTCAGAGGCGATTTCCTCATGTCAACATTGACTGATACCGGTGGTGGTTTTTGAAAGAGCCCGTCTTTCCGTCAAACATCCCGTTGCCCGACATCTGTGCTCCTCGTTTTTGTTTTTTTGAGTTAATGACAATCGATTGAGGACTGACTGCCGCTGAGATTAACCCCCTCCGCCCCTCGCACCTTTTCATCAGGCTCGGAGGGAGCTGCGGCAACTGAAGGAGGAGGCCAGGAATAAACATGCCGTCTCGGTCATTTGGGCCGGCTGGCAGGGCACCAAGGTATTTGGGAAGCCTGTTTGAGTTGACTCGACCGCCTCCATTGAAAAGCACCCGTCCCTGGCGCTCCCAGAAAAACCATCCATCCGTCTGCTCCACCCATTCTAAACATCTGACTCATGACAGGGCAATTTTCCACACACACAATCAGATGGTGAATTGATAATTCCATCCATATGTCACTGAGGATACAGTCTCACACTTACACACATACACAATCAGAGCCGAGTGTGTGTGGAGGCTCTTTGCTTTGCCGCTGCATGCTGTGCGTTCTCCCTGCATGACTCCTTCCTTACTGTGTAGTGACGGCATGTCGTCTCTGCATTGCAGCACGGTGTGTTTGTTTGTTTGTTTGTTTGTTTGAGCAGGAGCAGTTTGGCGCCCTTAGGCGACCTTCACTGCCCGAATCCCAACCCTTGACCTCTCGAACTCCTTCCATATAGCTCCAAGTCTGTTTCCCTTACAGAGGCCCTTCGACAAATGATTGCATGACCCTCGGGTTCCTCTCAGTTTCAGGAGGCTGGAGGTCCAGACTCGTACAGTCTGCTGATGGTCCCAAACCACTTCTGTGCAATGTGTATGTGTGTGCATGCGTGTGTGCCCTGTGTGTTTGTGTGTGTCGTGCGTGTGTCCGATGTTTCATCACCTCAGGCAAATCGGTGTCTGGCTCTTCCTTCGCTCATTTTCTCCTGCTTGGTTTTTTTCTGGCTCTGTCTCGTCCTGCCCAACCCCGAACAGGCTCGCAGGGAGCTGAGGAGACTGAAGGAGGAGGCCAGGCGTAAGCACGCCGTCGCTGTGATTTGGGCCCACTGGCAGGGACTGAAGGTACCTACCAGCCCCATGGCGCAGCCCCACCACGTCTGCCACCTACTTAACACCCCCTAACACCCTTCCTCATTCTCCTGCACCATCTTCAGGAAGTCTGTCTTGGCTCACTCTGCCGCCACCCCTCATGACTGTGCGCCGCTTTCACTCTGACAGCCTCGGGGTGAACGGCATCCATTCCACTGCTCACTGTGTTCCTGCTGTCTGAAGTAACACTTCCTAGCTTGTTTCCTAAGGCCCAGATTAACCACGCCACAAAGTCCTGCAGGGAGCCGAGGCAACGAGAACCAGTGATAATAATTGGAAGAAGGACAACGACAATCACAATAGTTAAATGCTCAATGAGAAATAAAGTCCTATTTAACAAGAATCATGATATTTCAAACAAAATGGAATGTTTGCGGCTAGCCGTAATTTAATGGACATAAATAACGTCCATGACCAAACATTGAAAGGCTGAAATTGTAATAAGCAAACAATGGAATTGTGTTTTTTCTATTCTGAGTTGTTGTATTCAAAATCAAAGCTTTGCATTTCAAAACCTGTTTTTGTACAATGAATGTTTTATTCATACATTCATGGCACTGATCCTCCACCCCGACAGTGAGCCAACCTGCCACTTCACCGTAGATGTTCAGGGTCTAGCAGGGCCGGTTGTTCCCCAATGTGCTGACCCTCCCCCAAACCCGCACTCGCCCTCCACCACCCCTTCTCATCCTCCAAGCATGACTCGCAGAAACGTTACACGGTCACTGCGTTTTCATCTCAAAGGGTCTTTGCAGCCCGTTTCTAAGAATAACATTCCCCGTTGGTGGTTTGGGTTTGATTTGCTCTGTTTTTGTTTTTGGAGAAGTCTCACCAGTAGTCTTTTAATGAGCTGAAAAAAAACTTGTCAAACAATCAGGTGGTTTCATGAGAAGAGAGGAAGAAAACACACACAAGTTTGAGGTTTAATAACTAACCGTTGAGTCTCGTATGTTGTTGTCTTCATTAATATTTCCTGCCACAGCGTGGAGTCCTCCGACCTTGGCTGCAGTGTGAAAGGCTGTCTCTGAACATCTCACTCCGTCTCGTCTTGTCGGCCACTAACCCCCCCCTGTCCGCTGTGTGTTCCCTAACCTGTCCCTTCCCTGTTGGTAGGTGTGTCTGATAGTCTGGTGTTCTCCTTGCGCACTTCTGTCCGGGTTCGCCTCCCGGGTGCTGTCGCAGCGCTAATCTCCTCGTCCATCTCATTGTTCCCCACACAGGCTGTGTCAGGTTTGGCAGCCAAGGTCAAACACCAAGGTCGTTTGTCATAAGCGTTATTAAATACCGGGTAATTCCTTGCAGTAATTCTTTTCAGTCAATTCCAGTGGCTCGGAATTACCTTTTTCTGGGTGTCGATTGTTTGTCACTAACTAAATGTTTGCTGTCGCCGTGTGTGTTTCCATCATCTTGCCGTTACATTCCATTGCTCTCCTGCCTCTCATCAAACTCACGGGTGGCTCGTGGTGATTGTTTTTGTTCATTTGCTCTGACAGGTCCGCAGAGAGTACAGGAAATTCTTCAGGGCAAACGCAGGCAAAAAGATTTATGACTTCACCATCCAGAGAATCGTAAGTAGGGCTCCAATATTGGCCGAAATATGTGAAAGTGCTCAGCTGAGGACAACCCTCCACAAGCGAGCGCCGAAGCTGGAGGTGCTTGATACTGAGGGTTTTTTCTGCTTGTTTGCCCCCCCCCAGATGCAAAAGTACTTCCTCGGTCTGAAGAGCAACATGCCCTCCCTGTCTCCCATCGACAAGAACTGGCCCAGCAGGCCTTACCTCTTCCTGGATGGGGTCCACACAGAACTCCAGAGAATCTTCCATCTATGGAGGGTTGGTCTCAAAAGAATAACAATCCACTGTCAATTCACTCCTTCGGACACTTTCACTTTTTCCCCATCTAAATGGAATCTTGCGCCTGGAAGTAGAGGGCGGAGCCTGCCGGAGTAAAGTCGTTTGGGTCAGAGCCCATCTTTACTCCAGAGACCAGAAATAATAAGACTTACTATTTTGCTCTAGATCTTGACATCGTCCTCGTTTGGGACGTTCTGAGAATAACATGGACCCAGATGCTCATTCCATACTTCTGGGTTCCAGCAGTTAGATTCAACACTGCATTGCCAGCCGACTGAAAACTTTTGTGATGTTTGACCTCAGCAACAAATGCATACTAGTCCTCTGACCTCCACCCGGAGGAGAAAGGACTTCAAACACGTGTTTTTGCACAGGAGCACACAGAACTTTTTGGGGGGCAATTTCTATAAGTAGATGAGGTTAACACGTGACGCGCGAAAAGAAGTCCCCACTTACAGCTTGGTGATTGCTATTCGCCAAACGCTGTTGGCCTGGCTCCGTTCGGCTCTCATCCTGGACAACTGGCAGAACTGGACTCCTTCAGTTTTCCACCAGGAGGAGCCGTGACCGTTTCTCCCACCTTCTCGTCGCTGCTTCACTCGGAAGCGCCACCTGGTGTCGAACAGTCTGTGGACCCAAAGCAATGGTCATATGAGCGTTCCCCGCCTCGCTTCCAAAACGCATCGCGCTGGATCGCATTCGGAAGCACCGATAGCCGCTGAGCTGCCATGCAGGGCACTAACCACACCATTGGGAGCAACTGGGGAATCGGTATCTTGCCCAAGGTCACTTCAGCATGACCGGAGTAACCGGGAACTGAAACTGTCAACCTTCTGATTTGGCGGGACGGCTGCTCCACCAACTGAGCCACAGCCTCCCAGTTGTCACTGGGCTGTCTTTTCATTGTTGCTGTTGTTGTTTGTCACATTCCTCTGAAGCTGAGCACGGGTGACGTGCAGGGGGCAGGGGCTATGAGGATTTCCCAGAAGTCCAGGTGGACGATGCAGGGGTGCTCAGGTTTTTCTTTGTTGTGTGTAAAACACACCTTCACGTTGGCCAGAAGCTGCTCTGAGCGGCACGGCCTTTGGGATGGGTTCTCGTGACAAGCTCTTGTGGTCTTTAATGAAGCGAATTACAGCCAGGATTCTATACAGATAAAATGTTCTAAATACAACAAGGTGTCATTTGTAGAAAGAGATTCTGATTTTCCTGCAGACTAAGGGAAACAGAGATGCCACATATGCTGCACCCAGGCTAAAGGCAAACCCACTGGTAGGAAGAAGCTACGATGTGACCAGAGCTTCACCAGAGAGAAATACTCCCGGGACTGTCTGTATAATGAACGGTCCAAGTTCATGATATCTCCAGCAGATCAGACTGCAAGAGACATAAATATATCCCCAAATATGAAATAGCAAATGTGGCACGTGCCATAACAACGGCAAGCCTTCTGCAGGGGAGAACCTTAGAGAAATGGTCTTGTCCTTTCAGTGCAAGAAATACCGGAGTCAGTTCACCGAGGAGAAGAAGGCGGTGTACGAGGAGAAGCTTGAAGCCAGTGAGATCTTCAAGGACAAAAAGGCCCTCTATCCAAGCAGGTAACTGGAGTTCAGCCTTTAGCTCCATCATTGGCTAACCCTTGGAGCACGATCACGTCTTGCTCAGGATTTCTGTTCCCAATGTTCATCCCTTTTGTTGCTTCAGCGTGAGTCAACCCTTCAAAGGAGACTACCTGGAGATCAGCAAGAACCCCAAGTATCAGAAACTCAACAGCTGTGTGGATGAGAAGGTTCTACTGGCAGACGTGGTCAACAAGATCAACAGGGCAAACGGCAAGGTAAGAAAGCCAACGCCCACATACGGCTGCAGTGTGGGAGGTCAAAGTGGTGGAGGTTTGGCCAGCATCACAGATCCTGAGGCCACCTAGGGAACCAGGAGGAACCGAGGGGATCTAACCGCCTCCACTGTGAAATAAAAACCCATGTCAATGACTGAAGCCTCCTGCTCTGCTGGTGTTGTCACCCATCAACTTGGTATTCACTGTGCTTCATGCAAGCCTGCTCTGCCTGTAACAGCCTGTTATCCAGTGCCCATGGCAGTCGGCTAGCGGTTGCACGGTCCCGCTTTCCCTGCGATGTTCTCTCCAATCCCATTTGCCGTCGATGCTGCATTTTCTTGCTATGCTTTTGCTGGTTCCAGAAGTCTGCGTTTTAGGTTCAGAATCCTTGCTGTACCAAGCTGGAATTCACAAGTGAGCAGGTTTATATTCTTTTGCTGAAGGTTTCCCTTAGAGTTCTTGATCAGTTCAAGGTCTAGTCTTTGGTTCAGGAATTTAAGCGAGAAAAATCAGTCGTCCAAAATCTTTTTCAGTGAAAATAATCCTCCAAAGCTTCGACTCGGGGCCGTGTCATGTTTCACATGATCCCATATTGTCCCAGTTTTGCTGATTTTGTGCTTCCCGAAAGGGAAGCTAGCATGACGTGCGCTGAAGTGGTCTGTGATTGAGGTGTCGGCCGCCCAGCCATTATGTGAGCCATAATGGTGGTGCAAGCAGCTGCCTGAAGGACACACACAGTGTGAACATGTCTGCAGGGAACAGCTCGGATATTCCTGCTGACCAAGAAGAACGTGGTTCTGGCCGATCAGAAGACAGGCCAGGTTAAGGCCAGCGTGGCCCTGCCAGACCTCACCAGCGTGTCCGTCAGCACACAGAACGACGGCTTCTTCGCTCTCAGGCTCAAAGAGGTGAGAGGACCTTTGAGAGGTAAAGTTCTGGTGGACTTATTATTCAGCCTTCAGTCTAGGATGGGAAGATGAGAAGCTCCAGGGTCCCAGGATCAGAGGAGGCCAACTCTTCATCATGAACACAGAAAGGTCTAGGTGACCTTCAAAAGGCACACAGTTTGGCAGTAACCTGCCTGTCACGATCTCACTGATAAAATGCAAAGAGAGTCGCCGTGTGTGTGCTTGTTTCTGTACGTGTCTGGATAGGCCTGTGGATTTTTCCTTCCAGTGTGGAAGATCAAAACTAGATAAGGTTTGATGATCTGTGATTGAGGAGTTTCCATAAGAGCTAAGGTTTTGATGTTTGTCCCGTTGGCTCGCCGCGGCAGGGGTCAGCCTCCGCAGTCAAAGGAGACTTCCTGCTGAGCAGTGAGCATCTTATCGAGATCATCACCAAGCTCCACCACATCGGCTCCACCGCCGCGGACATGGAACAGCTCAACATCGACATCTCAGACGAGTAAGCCTGTGTTCAGTCACATCCCCGCCGCTGCGTGCGCTCGGTCTGATGGCGTGGCCGATGTTTCTATTGCAGGTTCCTCGTGCAGTTCAAGCAGGACAAGGTGTGTGTGAAGTTCATTGCTGGAGCCTCCAAGAACGGCAACAGTGTGTCCTGCAAGCGCAAGAACAATCGCCTGCTGGAGGTGTCTGTGCCGGCAACAGCATAGTGGACCCCCCACCCCACCCCACCCACCCCCACCCCACACACACACAACACCAGGCTTCTGCAGCTTTGTCCCTGAGCACCCATGATGGGTACAACTAGACACTGGCCTAAACCCCTCTCTGGAACTTTGAAGCGCCTGGACCCCCCCAACGGTGTAGTTATTTGGCTTGTTGTTGCATTTTGTCCTCCAGTCGCTTTCCAACCCCAGTCAGCAAGCACGCTGCAGATTGAGCCTCGGGACATATTCTGGCAAAGAGAGCCCCTCCGAGGGTTGCTGCCACAGAAGTCCCTGGAACATCACTGGTGTTTGTAGGACTGGGTGGAGAGATGACGCGAGATTTGGAAAAAGAAAAATGTCAGACCGCAGGAGATCTGATTCCAGCGGTGATGTAGGTTGTGCTAGTTCTGCCTTCGCTGGAGAAATCTCCATCCTGAGAGCGTTGTGAGGAGCTCAGCCTTCACAACTCAGCCTTCGAAGCAGATCTGCTAGGATGGCTTCCAAGCAGAGGTGAGATGGGAGCTTCTGTGCTGGACCATCAGAAGACGCGTATCTGAAGATTTCCCAATGCTGCACTCAGAGAAGGACGACCTGAAATGAATCTGATTGTACTATTGTTGTATTATTTTCTATATATTGTTTCCCAGAGGGTGGGTGGGCACAAGAAAAGGCCATTTAAATGACTTGTTTGATTATTGTTAAATGACTTTTCTATTCCTGTGTGCCAATGACAAACACGGTGAGGTGTAAAAGCAGACGCTGACCGGTGCCGTTCTGTCACTGCTGTTCACTGTCATTGCCAAAAATGAAAAAACCCTTGTAGAGGTGGCCATTTCCACCTGTGGGGCTGCAGAGCCGAGCGTGAACATCTGACCCTCCCGGTCCTGACGCCGAACCTGGGCGCCGGCCTAATACTGCTGGTCCACAAAGTAAGTGGGAGCCTCGCTGTCTGGAAGAGTCCATCTCCAAGGCGCCCGGAGGTTTACCTTCAGCGTTGCTGTCCTGGCTTGGCGGCTAATCTAGCATCCATCAAATCCATCTGCCAGCTGCAGCACTGCTCGACACTCCTTGCAGAGTTGGTTGGGGGAGGGGGGCTACACCTGATTTGCAGCTTCACTTCCTGCTGCAAAACAAATGTCCACCCGTTGACATGTTCTTTTTTCTGTGCAATAGTTAGTCCCTATACTCTCTTCAGCTGCAAGCAATAGCAGAACCCCCCCCCCCCCCCCCCCCCCCCCCCCCCCCCCCCCACATCCGCCCGCCCCTCCCCCCCCCTCGCACCAAGCTCTTCTTGGGCCAAATTT
>CAAKHD010003229.1:0-40574 GCA_901007705.1 Fistularia tabacaria | reverse complement strand
TTGTGTAATATTCGTCCCCTTACCCCTCTCCGCCCCAAAACAAACGAAAACCCCCCCCCCCCCCCCCCGCGCCCCCAGCAGGCTGTATATAGGCTCCAGGCCGCAGCCCTTGCATGGACAAAGGGTTTCTTTAGCAACATAATTCTCAATGCTGTGTTTGTGAAAAAGCTTTTTGTTCTTTTGCTGCTGCAGCTTCAGCTCTCGTATCCCCTGAACCCCCTGACCCCTGCTGTTATTTTCGCAGGGACCAAATGTTGAAAACCAAGAACCGCAGGTTTTTAGATGAAGAGGTACAGTTTTCCTAACGTTCAGGAGTCAGTATATATACACATATACTTTCAAACAAGCCAAATTTCCTAATCTGAGGCGACGTAGTGCTGTATTTCCAGCTTGGTGAACTAGACTCCTTTATCTTGCTGTTCTGGCATGTGGTCCTGTGCTGTCGATCTTTCAGGTGACGGCGAAGGGAAGAAGTGGTTTCCAAGCCGAGGCGCTAGTTCCTACCTTCCAGTTCTTTTCTGCCTCGCAGTGATTCGGGAGCACGAGGAGTACACTCCGCTTGACAAGAGTCTCGCGGAGAGCTTGTTCTTTGGCTCCTCGTGCTTTAAGTGCTAGGGTGACACCCCCCCACCACCACCACCCTCCCGGTTGTGTTTTGTGTTTGAACCTTGGCTCGAACTACGAAACCGTGTCTTCATTCCTGTGTGCCTAATGTAAACCTGTGCTGAGACTCCATGGAACTCGGTGTAACATTTACAAGTAATCTTTTTTTAAATTAAATAAAGACCAGTAAATAATGACCAAGTTGACTCCTTCCCATTTCATGCTGTCCTGCAGGTACTCTTGTAGATTCCAGATGACCCTTTAAAGCTTAACGCCACGGTGCCTGTAATAAGCACCTGTGAGTGTGAAGGTCCAAATCCAGCATCAGAGGATTGAACGTGTTCGGGGCCAGTGGGTTTCGAGGCGCCCCCGCGTGGCAGGTCTCCACTAACTTCTTCAATCTTACCAATTACCTCCTATTTTCACAGGAGTCTTCCAACAAATCTAGCTGCGGTCCCTCCTGTCCGCCATCCTCCTCGTATTAGGCAGCTGTAAATCTGCCATATAAAAGAATACTTTAGGTATCCGATGATTAAATCTCAACCCTGTGGTCCTTTATCAGCCGTATCAACAAGCTGTGACTCCAACATCTGCTGCTTTGTAGCTTCAGGACAGCCAGGACTTGTAGTGGAGCAGCTGGCCAGATGTTTTCCATCATATCTGGAGCTCGGTTTCCCGGCTTAAATTCTGTGGCTTGGGGAGCGCTGCCGGCGACAGGTCTCCGGAGAGCAGCCCTCTGATCGAGCACAGAAGGGTAAAAATAGCACTCCATTTTGGGCGGCCTTGTACCCGGTTCCCACCGCTCAGGAGGCTGGGAAAGGAAGGAGGAGCCCCCGTCTCCCTGCGGAGGCCCAAACCTAAGTGGGAGCTCAGAGGAATGGTACAGTCCATTCTCCGGCAAAGCCAGAGAGACCCGTCAGGAAAGCGTGTACGACCAGGAGAGGCAGAGCTAAAGAGATCTGCAGAGGCGCCCACTCCAGTGGGTTCCATCACCTCTGAGAGAACATGCAACTTGGCCTCCAACTGGTGGAATCGCTGCTCCTGCAACAGGCCGGTCGGTCTGTGGTGACATCCCATGGATCAGCAATGACACTGCAGTTTGAGGGGGATATTGCTATATATTGATATATCCTCTGATGGATATTGGACCTCTATCAGGTTTCAGAAGCTTGAACATTAGCGAACCTGGTTCTTCACAAGTCTCCCCCTTCAACCATTCGCAAGTCTGAATTCACATCTTTCAGGATTGGTCCTCCACGGGCTGGTGGCAGGAAGTCAGTTTTATATTGAAAGAGAAAGCACAAAGGAAATGGAATGAAAGTTAAAAAGAAAAAAAAAAAAGGGTTGGAGATTAGACATATTTGCCAATCACAGAGTAGGAACACCGAGGCTGTGGAGAAAAGGAACTTTTGGAAGGAGAGTGGAGTTGTGGATAAAGAACACGGACAACCTGCTGTCTAAGAACAGGACTACAACTGAGCTTGTTTTGAAAAATAATGAAACCCAGTCAAAGTCGATCTTTGTCATCACATTTGCCACAACGTCATCTTTGTAACTGAGTCTGCCTTTAAAGTACAGTATCCTTTTGAGGCCACATTTAAGAGTGTGACTGAAACAAATGCAAGTGCAACTGGCCCCTGGATATGACCCCTGGGTCAGGGACTGAAGCTAAGGTCTCCCTGGGCGCCCCAACAGCACCAGCCGACGACGGCGACCGAGAAGGTCCTCAGAAACACCGAGTGGGTCCGGCATGTTTCAAGCAGAGCCCCCCAGCGGACTGCACAGATCGCTATCTTTCCCTCTGGATGTTCACATAATAAATTCAAGCCTCAGAGAATTCCTTCTAAAACACGCTCCTGTTAACCGTCACCGCAGACTTTTTAATTACATCTCACCATCTATTTCACACGCGGACCCGGGGCGGGTGACGGTGGTGTCTTATCAGGTTTTGGTCTGAACACAAATGGACCGGGCAGGATTGGTCCATGTGGCGACTTTGTGTTGTGATGCTCTGTGGCCGCTAGGGGGAGTCAACCCCTTTCGATGATTTTCAAGGACAGAAAAGTGACTGTTTGGACCTCCGTCTTTGGACCTCCAGCAGGAGGCTGACACAGAGCAACAACATCTTCATCTGAATGCATAGGATGCAAACTTCTAAACATAGAAATAGTGAAGGTAAACATTGATTACCTTTTCTCTCAAAGCCCTGATGTTTCCTGCAATTGCTCTTGTCCTTGATGCATTTTCTGGTTTTAAGATAAGATAATACTTTATTCATACCCATAGCAGATTACTGTCCATTGTTTGTGTGGCTGTGCTTTCATTACAAGAACAGACTGTTCATGTTTGTGTGCACCAATGATAGGAAAGCAACATTAGTGTTGTGAAATGTCCCGGGCATCTTCAGAATCACCTCCATGAGATGTGAGTCCTGCTCAGAGACAGACTCCCAGTCGGACCAGTGCCACCTCCACTGAGCAACAAGACTGATTCATGAATACACCTGCTATGGCGGTGGGGAGCCGAGGGGAAACTAATAAGGACTAACAATCTCAGAACCTGCTGGACAGAGGTATTCTATCACATCCGTCTCTGATGCTGAGGTTCTCCAGATGCTCTGATCTGCTTAATCCTGCATCAAGAGTGTCATGGCTTCCAGTGGAGCAGAAAGAGGAAGATTAGTGCTACAACCTCACTGAAGACCAAAGCTACTCTGCTCTCCGGAGCTCTTGTCTCAGGAGAGTTAAGAGCTTCTCTTTGGAAACGCGAGGATGGAAGAAGTTTGATGATAACAACCTAAGACAGGATTAAATGGGGTTAAATAGACTATAGTATAATTCTAACTCCAAATGGGTACATCTTTGAATTAAATACAAAGATTTGTGTTCAAACTCCAAGGGGATCCTCAACCCTCATTCATGCCCCCCTCAGTTGGTAGGACCAGCGTCCGGTCCCTGTTACATCACAGGCTTGATAGGATGTTAAAAACTTCTCATGATAAAAATACGCACAGAGTGACTGATGATGGAGAGTGTCACTGTTGTGGAATCCAGTAGGTGATGAAGATGGTGAAGAAACTCAAGGCTGTTTGTCACTGTAGTAACAGTAGATCATCCTCCAACAGAGTCAGGTCATTTTGCAGCAGAGCAATCGTATTCTGTCAATTGTTACTCCTTAAGTCTGCGTGCTGAGACCATCGCCTCATTTCCATTTCCATTTCTTTGATGCTCGGATTTCGTCTCCCAAAATTCCTTCCCCTGGTGCTCAACACAAGGAAGTGCATGTCTGGAACATGGAACCCCACCTGAGGCCTGAGGAGGGTAAACTGGTTTTTCATTTTTTGTTTGTTATCCATCTTCAAGGAAATGGGGCACCATGGTAGACAAGAGCCTCTCCATTAAGCATTTTTTGTGGAGGTTCTCAGTCATCTGGGTCACGGTCAGTTCTTGTCAAAAGAAACCTTCTCTCGGGTGAGAGGCAGAACGTCTTCAAGGGAAGAAAATCAAGGCCAAGTTGCTACGAGAAAAAGATTTTGACAAGAACTAACCTCCATTAGCCTGCTGGACATGTGGCTTTCTGTTCTCAGGGGCCGCCTGTTGTTTCTGAGTCGTAAGTCCAGTAAAAAGTCCCAAAGGAAAGAATGGGCGGCAGCCCCGAGTGCATGTACGTGCAGAGTCGGGTGAAGCGAAGCCGCTGCAGTCGTTTTCCAAACGCAGGTGAAACTTTTCAGGAGAAGACGTGAAATGAATCTTCATGCTGGTGTCTTGGCTGATTGTCGGCCACATGCGAAGAGTTCTTTCTGTTTTCTGTCTCCATTAATCACGGCAAGTAGGAGGCTTTTGGATTGACACCGGGGTTTTGTGCACGGCACCGCCAATATCAATGACCCCCTCCTGTTAACAAGAAGTTAGTCAAACCCGGATGATTGACCTCATCGAGCTGCTGTGGCATCAAGACTGGTTTCATTATGGAGTGAGGGACTTTAGGATGTACATGTCAGTATACGGGCCACCAGCCCCGTGATTTACTCAGGCATAAATCTGCTCTACGTGAAAGCAGCCCTCGAGAACGGAAACAACTGTCATTTGGGGAAAATTCATAGGAAAGGATTTCCTTCCCACCTTCCCTGCGTAGTCAAAGCCTGGTTTTGGAGTTCATTCTGCATGTCATTTCTCTCGCCATGTTATTATTATCTTTATTACCAGTAACCTGAATGCAACTTTTACCTGCAAGACAAACAGAGAGGAACCCTTCTGAGGATCCTGTATGTGTCCACCGGGGTCAGCATGAACATGCTGAAACCAAATCAGAAATAAAAGCAGACAAGGAGGGACAGGGACAGACTAACACGGAGTGTTACTGGCCTCTGGCTTTGTGTTCGGCGTCTGGAGGGAGGGATGGGGGCCGGCTGGTGTTTGATTAATGTGTGAGACTGGGTGGTAGAGAGTATGTGTCCCTGCGCACCCCTCGTGTCACCAGCATCCTCAATGGCTTCATCAATTTGTAACCATTACCACGTGAATAGGCATGACTGGAGGGGAGAGGAGGCTTCTGCCAGGCCATCTGTGGATGGCTGGACACCGCCTGTCTGGGATGAGAATAGATCCTGATGAACAGGGCTAGATTTTGGTATGTGATGTGGTCAATTTCCAAAGCACTTTAGGTCATATTTGTACACAGGAATGTTTATTAACAAGTTGCCGGTGATACTTATAAAGGTAACAAGGTTTTATGAAGATATGAAAAGGCTACTTTTCATGGTCATTTTCAAAACTGTTGTTAAAACCAGGTTAAACTGGCCCTGTGACCTTTCCCTCGGTTCAAAACGTTTGCTCCTGGTTTTAACCGGTTAGCTCCAGTCAGACCCAGAAGTCTCTGAAGACACGGAAACAGCAGTTTTACTCCCTTTGGTTTCATTGAACTGAAATAAACAACAAACATTATGTTCATATGTTGATAGTTGTCACTCCGACACTCACTATCACTGCAATGTAGAGGTGACTGTGAACATATGAATTTCAGTGTTTGTGAGCGTATGGATATGCAAATAGCTGCACACACATCATCAGGAGCAAATCTGCAAAGCATTAGCTGTTGCAGAGGACGCCGGGCAAGTGTGTGTGTGTGTGTGTGTGTGTGTGTGTGTGTGTGTGTGTGTGTGTGTGTGTGTGTGTGTGTGTGTGTGTGTGTGTGTCTCACTTGTTATTGTCACAAACACACACACTCATGTCTGACCTGAACATTAAGGAAACTATAATCACAAGGAGGTTATTAAGCTGTCAGTGATTTCTTTCCTTTCTGGGTTGCTAGCTGCTTCCACCCATTTTTCCTTGGAGAGGAAGACTCTACAGAAGCAGTGCTATGAATTTATTGAGTATTATGATAATAGCTAATAATAATCAGCCCTTTTCTAGTTTTTCTTACATTACTTTCATAATTCTCTGACAAAGCTGACAAAGCTATGCATCTGTGAGGTCTAGTTTTCACCCAGTTTTATTTGCCCAGTTTGCCCAAAAGAGGCAAAAGGTTAATGAAAGTGGACTGAAAAAAAACGGAGAAAATAGACTGCCAATAACAAGTTTCATCCAAAGAAAAACCACCAGTGTTGAACTGTACAATCAGTGTGCGCCATTTCTTGTGGGCATCCTCCACAAGAAACAGGAAAAGTTGTCTTGGGTTTGGGGGTTCTGCAGCTTGTTCTCCACCCGTCATCTGGGGGGAACCTTTTTTCTGCTGTGGTGTCTGAGCTCTATATTTGATTGGTCAGAGATTGGAAGTGGGCCTGGTTAGCGCAGGAAAGCAGAGGTGTTTTCATTCCCGGTCCAACAACTTGCTGCCCGAATGAAACGACCATTGACACGACACTCACTCGCTCTCATTGTAAACTTGGGTAACACTTTCATCACTTTCCGTTCCACAGCACTTCAACCTGGACAACAGTCACCCGTTCACACACACACACACACACACACACACACACACACACACACACACACACACACTCACACAGACACAAAAACACACTCACAAGGATGGCGGCAGTGCTGCCATGAAGGCACTGACCAAACCAGGAGGAGCTGGGGTTCTGTGCCTTGCTCAAGGACACCTAGGCATGGAGACAGGAGGAAGCGGGAATTTATTTGTGCTTCAGATTTGCAGTGTTGTGTGTAAAATACACCTTCGCATGACCAGAAGCTGCTTGGAGCGTTCAGGGTGATTCTCATGGAGGTCCTTCTGGAAGCTGAGTGCTTCAACACCTGCTTCTTCATTGAACATCAGTTAAACAGATTTGGTCGTCAGACAGCAACATCTGGGCTGGAGATTGGAAACACACCAAGGCAGGTTGGCGGGGCTGGCGGAAGTGTCGAGCGAGACAAGAACCAGAGAAGGTGTAAAGTAAGGGCAGTGTGGTGGGTGTGGGGGTGAAGGGCTCCATTAGGGAAATTAAATCTGGTCGTACTGATATCCATCAGCGGTGACAGCCCCTCCTCTCAGCCTGCCATGCTCGCCTTCGTCAAAATCACCAATTAAAGCAAAGCTAATTCCCCGCTAACCCCTAAACCTCACCCCTCAAACACACACTCAAACGAGGACAAACACATACACACACACCTGGTATTCTGAGGATCATCATCTGGAGTCTTCACTGGACCAAAGTAAAGTGGGAGGAAGCAGTCAGGCTTCGAGCTCATGTGTGATGTGTGTGATGTTGAATGGAATGTGTGTATGATCTGTAGATTTTGCAAGACACACACACACACACACACACACACACGGCTTCCTGCTGGATGGATTTGGCCTGCAGTTACAAGATGGGGCACACACACACACACACACACACACACACACACACACACACACACACACTCACTCACACACAAGGGATGTGGCTGTGTCAGATGAGGATATGATAAAGAGTTATGTTCATCACCTAAACCTGGCCGTCACACACACACACACACACACACACACACACACACACACACACACACACACACACACAAACACACAAACACACACACACTCACACGTGCATGTCAGGAGCGGATCTGATTAAATCCAGCGGACATGAATTGTGGGCGTGTCCGTGGACTGAGAGGCTAATTGAACTGCCTTCACACTGACAGGATGGAGAGAGTGATGAGGACAAGATGAAACCGGAGTCGTAGCAATAGAGGGATGTTTGCAAAAGGAAGGCAAGTGCCGACGACGACTTCTCAGTGTCAATCGGCAGCATGGAGCCTTCATGTGGTATATATGGAAGGACAAGAGGAGCTCAGAGGAACCCACCGGACCTACGGACCAGCTGCACATCTTCCCAAGTTACAACTGAAGCAGTCAAATACAGATTGATCTATTGTCAGTATCAAATCATTCTTGTCCAATTCTGAGAATGTATTCCCTCCACCATGTTCTTCAAACCGCCTGCACACTCAAGTCAAGTGAGACGTAAATGCGTTTCAGACCTTAGATACCTGCAGCTTTCTTTGTCAAAACGTCAGAATCTGAAGGACTGAAATGCCCAAAGACTTAAAGATGAAAGAAAATCCTCAGAGTTGTCAAACCTGGTGCTCCGAGCAGCCCCGGAGGAGAAGCCTGCCAAATCCTTTGGAGCTCGATGGGACCTCCTCTGGTCAACCACTTTTGCCTGCCAGGGTAATAGCCCCTGCAGAGCAGCGGGACGAAGGCCACGTTCTCCTCCAATATGGCAGCCATGTGGAAGGACAGGAGAGACAGAGGCAACAACACCCTGGACAGTGAGAGAGATTCCCCACAGGTAATGGAAATATCCAAATAATTCAGGCTTTCTATCGGCTGTCACAGCAGGAGATGAAAGCAGGTCCAGCAGACTAGGACTGTTGTTCTTCAGACTGGTGCGCAGTGTGTGCGGCCGGCTCCTGTGATCTGTCAGGTTATGCTGTTTCTTATGTTGTTTGTGGTGAAGAAATGTGAAGAAATGTGAATTCACCTTTGGATGTTGTATTTTTCCGTACGCTGGACGATGCAGGCCCTCAGATCAAATATATTAGCTCAGAGTCGGCGGCATGTAACCCGACGACACAACACAAGTATCCTCCCTAAACATGTTCCAGAAAGCTCCTTGTTCAGAGCCAAGTGTTCGGGTGCGAGAGGATGAATATGTTTTAGCCGACGGGGGCCGACTCAGCAGGACAGCGTGAGCGTCCCGCAGAGCAACAGATGTGGAGCTGCTCCATGTAGCCTCTCTCCGACACTAACCCCGTCTTTGTGCGTTAAACAGCTGTACGTGTGTCTGTCTCCTCCTCTCATTCACACACTCCTGTGTACCACTAATTAGCTGAGCGCCTCCTCTCATCCTCCTGCTGCACCCTCCAGCTCTGAGGCCTTATCTCATGTCATTGTTTACCGTGCTTGCTAACAATCACGGGCTCCCCTCCCTCCTCCCGGCCCCCGGTCCTCCCTCCTGTTGCCCTCATTATGGCCCGGCCTCCAATGTGACGGCCGTCATTAATCACCTCGCAACCCCAGGCAGCAGCCACCAGGAAGTATTCTATTCCCCCGCCGTCCATTAGGCCAATCAGGGCAACACGACAGGACGACAATAGAAACCAAAAGTAGATATTAGACAGGATCCCACAAAGGGACGCTGCAGACAGCAGGGGAACAACAGGCCACATTGTTCCACGTATGCCGAGGCCTTTCTTCTTGGCTAAATACCTCCAGTGGTGGTTTATTAATATGAAATGCCGCTTCTTTCCGCTTGCGACTGCTTTCAGGGTGATTTAAAATGTAAGAGAATATAAATCCAACAAAGGCAGCACCATTATGAGATAAACAACAAAAGCATCAGATCTGATACATTCAGTTCTCAAACTGAATCGCAAAACAGATGTTGACTGTCTTCAAGACGACATTCCAGGGTTTGGGGCCGGACAGTGGCCCCCCAGTGGCCCGATCCTTTCTGGCAACAAGGCTGGAGGATCGATAGATCTTGATAAATTTCCCAATCACAAGATCATTAAAGTACATCTCATCTCATATCAAATTCAGGGTGTGATACGACCCCAAGGTTTCAGGCAGAGGTCAAAGTCCTCTTCAACGAAAAGAAACAAGACAACAGCCACATGAAAGTTGAACTCACGTTTTATAATTGTGTTAGTTATTGCCTGAAGTTGTTTTGCTGAGCACTTTTACATCATCAAAATGAGGTCTGGAAGTGGATCATATGTCATCATGTACATGGACAGGTTAACTTGTAGTGCATTTACTCACATTGATGTCGTATTTGTGTATACAGTGAGTTACTCAATTGGGGAATTATTTTTTGCTCGCAAATGAATTAAATGACATCAGAAACACAGACAGTTTACAGGCAACTTGAACTGGATTCATTAAGATTAATCCCCGCCGGAGAAATGGCACTTGTGTCCGTGTACTTAAAGTTAAATTAGCCTTTAGCCCCATGGTGCAGTGAACCTTGCAGGGAGGCTGTGACCTCTGTGCCTCCCGACTGCACTGGGCTGACAGACGTCACCCAGCAGGTTGACCCCAGTTACATTTGTGTGTGAATAGAAGAACATGAATGGCCCCATTTTACTTTTATGAGTAGTTCTCTCTGTGTGTGTGTGTGTGTGTGTGTGTGTGTGTGTGTGTGTGTGTGTGTGTGTGTGTGTGTGTGTGTGTGTGTGTGTGTGTGTGTGTTCTCACTTGTTCAAATGCATAAAAGAAACTAGAAAGTCAAGTTTAGTTGTGAAAAATAATTCCTAATTCCTAATTCCTAATCATGCAGACAAATTACAGAACTAACGTGGAAAACAAAGAAAATGAATATAACTAATACAGCTACGACTACTACTGCTACAACTGCTACAACTACTGCAGCCTATGATGCGAATTATGATTAAAAAATGGATAAAACAAAATGGACCAATGACAATCATGTTGATTACATGGAAAAATAAACATTTAATAAAGTAACGCAGACTTAAAGGGCCCAAAAAACAGAATTCAAAGGAATGAAATATTGTTGCTTCAAAAGCTTACAGCAAAATATGATCACATTAGGCCCATTTCCATTGGACTTTTACTGTATCACTGAGTAACAATCTTTCCATTTTAATTAGATAAGAGGGACCTTCAGATCTTTCCATCTGCTGGTTGAATATTACTGTGCAAAGTATTCAGTTATGACCGCTATCTCTTCGTGGAGAGATAAATACAGTTGGCCTGAGATACATGAACACAGAGATTCTTTTGTCAGGGATTATTAGTACGGGGATTGTGCGTCCATAACCGACATTTCGATCATGTTACTGCCAATAATCTTTCTCGCTGGTGTGAAACTTCAAAAACGCTTCCTCGATATCTGGAATCTTATCTTAGATTATATGATATTGTGCTCAGAGTTGACCGTATGTTTGTATGCTCGACAGACTATATATCCTTTCTCCTCTTTGGAAGAAGAAGAAATGCCTTTATTGTCATATTCAGTTTTTCATACAGGACAACATCCGGAAAATTTGACACCTGCATTTAACCCATCATGAATGCACCATGAGCTTAAGGCAGCTAAGATAGCTGCCAGGAGAGCAGGTTGGGGTTCAGTGTCTTGCTCAGCAACACTTCGACAGGCTTGGAGCAACCAGGAATCGAACCAGGAACGTTGGGTTCCAAGGACGACCGCTCTGACTCCCTGTGCCACACCGCCCCATTAATTATTCTATTTCCGCTCATCCAGGTCCAGCTCTCACCTCCTCCTCCCGCTTCACTGACACAGCGGAAAAGGTGACGTGATCTGTGACAGATAAAGCGTTTAATAAGTTAAGAGTTGTGTGGAGCTGAGTTTATTTTCACAAGGAAATAGCAAGACGGGTCGATCCGAGCGTTGAGATAACAATCCGATAGAGGGTTATAAAGTCGTCTCTTTTACATAAACAATGAAAGTAATGATCCGGCAGTCGGAGGAAAAAAGAACAGATAAAAATCATGAAATAAACATCAGCAAACACAATTATTTTTTAGAATGAGGATGAAAAGGTCATTTGCTGTGCAGAAAGGGTGATAATGGCTTTCTCTCTGTTTCCTGTCTGGTTCTGATATCCACCTATTTCATCACTTTCTTCAGGCTTTCTGGATCCACTGGAGCCTGCTGGCATGTGAAGTAGAAGAGAAGAGAAAAATAACGCTGCAGAGAGAGATCGGCTGTTCACGCTGCCATTTCTTCTTGACTTCATTCCGCAGACACAGATTGGCGATGGCTGACGAGCCTTGTTCACCGGGAACCGGTGTGTCATGGCGTCCTGTCGGTCCGGAGGAAGAGACTTCAGCACGCCGGAGCAACTATATGTCCATCTGCTATCTGGGCGGTTCACACTGCTAACGCACTAAACCTGTTCGCTGCACTTGATTCGTGCAACTTGAAATTCATCAAATGTTTGTATGCCATTTCTATGGTAAAGGAAATTTGTTTTTTTTGCATCAGGTCTCAGAGGCGAAACTATCCAGAGGCTGGCATGAGTTCAGGTCAGAGGAACAGATTTGTTCCTTCAGTCGTCCACTCCCCTCACTTTCCAAATGTTGCTGTATTTTCTATCCAATCAATTTTATGACCTCCACAGTTACTTGATGGTTTTTGAGTCACATCTTTCCGTTTTCTGGGAAACAGATCACTCAAATTTCTCAAGTTGAATGGATTTCATGGGTAACGGAGTGAAGCAAGCATTCCAAATTCACTCTGTACAGTATTTTACTGCATGATTACAACATTTCTTTGGATACTTTAATACTTGTGTCTCCGATGGCCTCCATGGGCTTTGCACCTCCATCACTCCCGTGTCTGTATGTGGGACATGAGAACCCGAACCCACTCATGGTAGCAGAACCAAATTACAGCATTTAGTGGAAGAAACACATGAATCTTTGATTGTTGAAAGGTTTAAAATGTGCAATCTGGATGGATATCGCAGCAGCTCAGAGCTCCCGGCTTCACGTGTTTTCATATGTTTTTATGGCCGCCATGTTTTATTCCAAGGTGTGTGCCTTGCCAAGCCAAATACTACCGATCAGAATTTAATTCTGCGTATTCATGAAGACAATAAATAGCTGAACATTTAAATACACCAGTTGTCCCCTCATGTAAACTTCTACCTGGAAATAGGCATGTTTCTGACTTATGGAGGGCCTTCTGGCACAAAAAAACACAGGGAAAATGGAAGAACTGATAATAAAGTAACCGTTGTATCTTGGACGGTTCAGTGCATTTATTTCCAGAGGGTTTGCACACTAATTCAAGTGAAGGAGGGCAATCCTTCACACACATACATACATACACAGACACACACACACACACACACACACACACAAAAACACACACAAATGCCTGCAGGAGTGTAATGCACGTTGAGGCCATTTAGTTTATATGTTGGGTAGCGGAGCAGGTGTGAGCGTGTTTGACTTTGGAGGCAGTTTGTTTTCCCAGGAATCTTATCAGTCCTGAACGGGCCCGGCAGGAAACTGCCAGGTCGGCTGAGGAGTGACTGAAGGCCCTGTTCAAACTTCAAGAGAAACACGTTTGCTGCTCATTCACTACGAACATCAGTACAAAGTTTGAAAGAAAGCGAGAATTTCAAAAAATCACTTGATGTCCGAACTTTTGACGCATGTATTTCTCTTATTGTTGAAAAATGATTTTTCCAGAATTTCCCAAGATTGTATTTTGCATTATCTGGTCATTTCGTACTTTTCCAGGTACTAATGTTAATTATCTTCCTGGGTTTTCTTTCAGAAGAAATGTTGCATTGTAGTGTTATGAGTTTACACTAAGTGCAGCTCAACAAAGGATTACAGTTAAACTACTACAGCAATTGTATGAATATTTATTCTTTGCAAAGTACAACACTAAATGGCATCGTCTGATTTTTGAATAAATGATAACTATTGTCGGAGTTCTTCCCCGGCCAGCCACTTACAGTGTATCCCCATAAATAATGGCATTACAATGCATTTTATTTTCTACTTTACAACATAAATGTTCAATCTTTGAAAGCAGAAGAGAATGACCACATTTAAGCAGAAACTTCACACTTCCTCTCGCAGGAGATTAAGTCAAATACTGTTGGTTGTTTATGATACAAGCTTCTATGTCCCCTAACCTGATTGCTCCCTTTGGTTGTGAGAGGAGAAAATGTGTTTGCAATGAATGACTTTATGGCCTGGTTATCTCCGTGTGGTGTGGTGATGGCCGATGATAACAGTGGCCACGGCTGATAGCTGCCAGGTTCTCGCCACAGAGCGAGTCATAACATGTAATGAAGGCTTGTTGTAAAATGATGGATTTCTTCATCTCTCTAACGTCAGCCTCTCATACTGATAACAACAATGTCTGTCTGTCTGTGTGGGTGGGTGTTCTCGCTTGCAGACAAATATCTACTCAAAATCAATCTGATTGGAAAAAGGATACATTTTACCTCTTTAGGCTACTACTGTCTTTATACAACCCTAATATGTACATTTTTTGTGTGTGTTGGTGATACATAGATAGATAGATCCGTGAAAGAGAGAGAACCAGAGAGAGTGTAAGAGAGATAGAGTGTGTGTAAGAGTGTGTGCGTGTGTGTAAGAGAGATAGTATTTATGTGTGTGTGTAAGAGAGAGGGAATGGAATGTGTGTGTGTTTTAGTGAGAGAGAGAGAGAGTGCGTCTGTGTGTGTGCGTGTGTGTGTGCGTGTGTGTGTGTGTGTGTGTGTGTGTGTGTGTGTGAGAGAGAGAGAGAGAGAGCGAGAGAGAGGGGAGAGCGAGCACCCCTCGGTGTGGTCGCGCGCAGGACCGGCCTTCTTCACTTCCGCGGAGGAAAGGAGGCCTCCTCCAGCCGGTCCCTGCCCAGTGGCTCCCCGGTGCGGGTCCGGAGCGGAGCCTTTTCTCCGGGTCGGTCAGTCCGCAGTCAGAGCAGCCGTCGCTCCGGTGACGGCGGACGGCCGTAATGACGCACGTTCACAAGTCCAACAACTTTGGCATTGACGCGCTCCTGGCTCACAGCGGGGGCCGCTCGGGACCGATGACGTCTCTGGAGATCTACGGCCGGAGCCCAGTCGACAGTCCGGAGTCGAACCGCGGCTCCGACACCCCCTCTCCGCGTCCAACCCCCCCTAAAGTGCAACCGGGGCCCCCGGCCACAGCCCCGCTCTTCATCCTGCCCCCGTCAGGGTTCGGCGCTCTGCACGGCGGCGGGTTGCTGGGGGTCCACCCGAGGGCCGTGTACCCGCTAGCGGCCCTCGGCGCCCAGCCGCCTGCCTTCATGTATCCTGGCTTCACGCAGATGGCGCAGCCGCTCCAGGAGCACCTGAAGGCGGCCGCCGTGGCCGGAGCCCACGGCTTGGAGCCCGGGGCCTGGATCCGTGCCGGGGTGATGATACCTGACTTGGAGTTCGGAGGTGAGTGTCCGCACCACGTCTACGAATAACAAGCAATAACCAATAATCAGTCCAGTCATAATTCCTCCAACCGCTTTTCAGTTTTCACCTTAAAGCCGTTCGGTTTTCCACTGTGAATAAACAAGAAAAGATCTTTGTACAAATGTAAAGTTAGACTTTGACAAAAAAAAAATACAACCAATATTATATGATATAAATATTAAGTAATTTAGTTAGTAATTCGACGTATATCTTTTACTTTAATTACATACACCCTGCAGTTTTAGTGCTTTTTACTGTTTCAGATTTGTAAATTTGATTGATTTTACCTTTTGATTTTTTTGATGATATAAATAACTTGGTCCTGAAAGCAAACCATGATGGAGGCAAAAGCAGGGATGTGTAGGAACTATTCTCTCTATGGACCTGTCAAAACTTGATGGTTCACTGATGGCTTATGTGAAACAAGTTAAATAAACAGTTTGTATTTGGAGACATTGTTCTCTTGGTGACCTCCTGCACGCTACCTTTGCTCGAGCAACATTGAGACGCTGTCTCAATGTCGCAATGACAATGTATCTCCTGGATATTACGTGCACCGTTCATGGTAACACCTGGAAAAGGAAAAGACAAGGCACTTCAACCAATCAACCAGTAACATTTACGACACATTCATTAAGGTAATGGACCCTAGAGATGTTTTATTACGTTTTCAAATCTAAAGCAATATCCTCTCACACACACATCCACCCATCAGGGCCATAAAGGAGACAGCAGATAGCAGACATTTCAGAAATGAGGCCAGATCATGTAACTCTCTGAATATATGTTTTAGTAGGCTTCATGTTTTTAAGCTTGTCTTAAAACTCATCGGATTCACCTCAGAAACAAACAAGTTCTCAGTTCTTCCAGAACAAATGCTGAAACAATGACTCACATTCATTGATCTCAGAACTCGAGTTAATGACGTTCAATTCATTAAAAATATGGATATAATAATAAATAATAAAAACTTATAGATGTGATGTGAGTAAAGATTAAGCTGGTAAATGTCCCATTCTGCACTGGTCAACAAAGTATTTACACTTCGAATGTCAATTAATAACATTTTGAGTAATTGACTTTAGTTTTGTTTTTTGCTGTTCCAACATTTCAGTACTTTCAGTGCCACACTGTTAAATTTCTTTTTCAACACCCACACCACTGTAGCAAAATAACAATTATCATACTGTCTTGCCCCACCCTCCACCTCCACTTCCACTTCCAACCTCCAGCACCCTCCCATGTAGGTTTGCTGGGAAAGTGTCGGAAGCCCAGAACAGCCTTCACCAGCCAGCAGCTGCTGGAGTTGGAAAACCAGTTCAAGGTCAACAAGTACCTTTCCAGGCCCAAGCGCTTCGAGGTGGCCACAGCCCTCATGCTGACAGAGACCCAGGTGGGGGGGCCACAGGTGTTGGGTGTTTTTCTCTGTTTTCAAACCGCATTCCACACAGACAAACAATATATACACATTTGAAGTTCATATACGGTACAGTTCCATATGAGCTTATGGAATCAAATAGATTTAAAGTTTTCCACATGTTTCTTTCCTTCAGCCTTCAAATTTAAGCAGATTTCGTCCGCAGCGTTACAATCATCACAGTGTCTCTCCACCCTAAGTATCTGTCCTAAAATGCACCATGACTGGACATTAAAATGAGGCTGTGATTCCTTCCTTGTTCCACCAGGTGAAGATCTGGTTCCAGAACAGACGAATGAAGTGGAAGAGAAGTCGCAAATCCAAGGAGCAAGTGGCCCCTGCCTCCCCGGTGGCGGACACAAAGCGGGCCCTTGACAGCACAAAGCTTCAGAGTGACTCTCACAGCTCGAGTGTGGAGGACGAAGAGGAGATAGAGGAGGATGAAAAAGTGGAGACAGATGTGCTGGCACGTTCTCTGGGGTCCTTGGGCGTCATCAGGACCGCAGGGGGAGGGAGGGGGAACTACAGCCTGTATTTAGAGGAGAATCTGGTGGAGGGGGGGCCAAGAACAAGGAGGGGGATTTTCCCATAGTGATAAAGTGTGGTGCTTATTTGTATCTTTACTGTTCCTGGGAAGGCAATGCACAATGAAGTCAGGCACGCGCGAGTACACACACACACACACACACACACACACACACACACACACACACACACACACACACACGCACGCACACACACAAAACTCAATTTCTCACTGTGCCTACAGCAGCTACGCTTGAAGTGGCAAAGGTGAAGTGGACACCTGCATGTTGTTCTGTGTGAAGCAAACACCACATCCAACCACCATTTGGGACCTGCGACAGGGGTTTTTGGGAAAAAATAAAAAGATGTGTTGAAGCAGGAAACAAATTGAGGTAGATTTATGTGGGAAAGAATCATGTAACAATTTCATGAAGGATAAAAGAAAAACTTCTACAAGTTTTTCTTCTTTTCAGAATCTCTGTAGGGTTTCCACTTTTAGTCTGGCAGAAGCACCCCCTTTTTTCTCATACACTTGCCACTCTTCTTTAAGTCTGCATTTCTACCATCATACATATATTAATTTAATTTCCTAAATTCATGGGCTTTTTCTCATAGGATCCACCACTTTAATTAAAACAGGTATTGTTTCACACATCTGCCACTTCAGTATCACTGCATTTGTTCATTTTAGATTGTAAATTTTGCAGCTTTAATCTGGAAAAAGCAGGAGCTTCATCCGGCCAGTCCATGACTTTGATATTGGAAAGCTTCCATTTGGTAAAACCGTTATTCCCTGGCTCGTTGACCCAAAATGTCCCAGATACATTTCATGCTGCAATGGCCTTGAACTCTCATGAGACTTAATAAGTAGAAAATAATTCTGACTAATGGGCATTTACATGCATGAAAATGAGAGGGATTTACCTATGAATGGACATGTACTGAGAAGTGACAGCTGGAGGTAACAGCACTTTGGTGACGTTAGAGTCGGGCTGTTATCGCCGCTTCCTGGTCTGTTACAGAAGTTGGACGGACTCTCCAGCAATATGTGGAACTTTTTTAGAAATGTGTTTTGTTTTATGTGTGACTTCACAAGTTATGGGTTCCTATTGATCTGGTTGATGTTTAAAAGGAGTTAAATGGAGCCACGGGGAAATATTGTTTGATGTGTTTGATTTTTTATATGTTCATAAATGTAGTCGTGCTAGATTCAGCTGTCCATTTTGTACCATTGCATGTTTTATTCAGTTGCAGCCACACAGGAAGGGGTGGCTATGATGATGTTGCTAAAAATAGGTCTCAGGAATATTCCTTGTATTTGTAAACTGCAGTCTGTCCTATAATTTAACATTTATAGAATTTAATATATTTTGCTTGAATGTGATTTTCATTTGTTATGAGGAGCTGTTTGAAAATAAAGTTTAATTCATGTTGATCAAAATAGAATAAAAAAGAAAATGACATTTGTGAAAGAAATTACTTCACTATTTGATGGAAGTTGAGGTTTTTTACTGTGTTAACTGTTCTCACAGTTTTACTTGACTTGTCACCGCTAATACTTTGCAGGGACACTAAAACGTGGGCTCTTGACTTGGGGTCTCCCTGTTTGTGGCCTATCGACAAAGGTGGAGTTGAGTTTGAATATTATTTCTCACCCTCTCTGGGTTCACCGCTTGAATGATCAAATTTTTCCGAATTAAACGCCAGGACCAGAGGGCCAGGGATACATTCTTAAGACGATTGCATTTTGTTTGAAATGCTGAGCCCCTACCCCCCACCCCCTTTGACAAACCACAGCTTTCCAAATTTGTGCCAAGGTTCCGTGGCACCCTTTACTGCCACAGTTCCTCGATTTCAATGACGACAATGGCAGAGTCCATTCCCGGTGGATGCACAAACACGGGGCCCCCCCTTTCCCAGTTTGTGGACTGGCGTATCCCACCCTTCGCCCGTCGTGACTTCACAGCTTCCCCTTTCCTGGACATTGCCAGGGAGACGCTGTGAAAAAGGGGCTGGTGTCACACAGTGCAAGAGGTGACGTCAGAAAGCAGAAAAAGTCCATGTGATGTCACAACTAATTGCCTACAGCGACAGCGTGAAAATACTCCGGGCTGGACGGTTCCAGTCTTGTAATGGATTTCCTCATACCGAATGGGCCATGGCCACTTTACTCCCACAAATACCACAAACGTTTGCTACGTCAGACAATGACAAGAAAAGTGCAGAGCCAGGCGGTGATCTGTTCACATGCAAACGTGAGTAACAAAATTTTTTATATATGAATAATGTTGCATTAGGGTTAGGTACTAACCTTAATGTACAAAAATGTACATTACAGTGCATATGTGAATATTTCTTAACATTATTGTAAGCTTCAGTGGACGCTTGCCATCACAACGGTGAAACTGTGGATGTAGTCACAAATGGAAAATGGAAAAACTAGAGAAATTGTGCAGATCTATACATTCTTTGAGTAGATCAAACACTCTTGTGGCCACTTCCTTATCATTTAAAGCAGAAGTGTCACTTCAAAAACTGACCATTCCACTAAAAATGTCAACTGGGTGCCGTGATATGGCATGCAAACTAATATCACGTGCTCCAGCCTTATGTGAATGTAACAAACAAGCAGGGGTTTTGGTGCTCTGTTTAGGCGCTATCGTATTCATTGGTAAAAGACTTGACTCTGGGATTTGTTTTCCATGGAGACCGCGCGCACCTGCCCGCGGTTGCCTAGCAGCAGCGCAGTCTCCGGGAGAACCGCTCTCCGGTCTCCTGCGTCGCCGCAGTTGCCATGGAGACACAAACATTTCCTTGTTGCCAGGCAAACACGGTGCCGGGTTGACATGGCTCCGCCACGCCAGAACTTAGTCTCGGTCGTTTGAAAAATGAGCCCGAACTCGTGTTCAAGCTGCATTCCGCGAAATATTGACTGTATCTGTTCCCGGAAACGTCCGTTAGCGCTCGCTTAGCTGTCAGCGGGAACTTTACTGAAGTTTCAATTGACCTGCAGCGTCGCGTCAAGCAGGCTGGTTTGTATTTGTCATCCTGGAGCTTTAGGACATTTTTCCCGCAGTCCGCCTTCGTTTAACCATTCCACATTGTCCAGACATGCCGGCGGAGAGCCGGGGGCCGGGCCGCCCGGGCCCAGACGCACCGAGGAAGCCCTCCAGCACTGTGTCACATACCGGCGTAAGTCACGCCCCGAATAGCGACACGATGGCTTAATTCGCTTTTTATTGTATTTACGTCTGTCGACGTGGAGCAGGGAGTTAAAGAGGTGAATTCATGTGATTTCTTCATTAAATTAACCTCGCGGGTCTCTATTGGTTACAACTTTCATGTCATCCCAGTAAACACCGCGAAATGTATTTCATGAGTTTGTCAAACCAAAGTCTAGTCGTGCCTACAAAGGAATTGTTACTGCACAACTGTCCGTTTTGCTGATTTAGCAGCGCATCAAAGTATTAATGACTAAAGACAAACAGAAAGCCTATTGAAGTAATTCATCCTCCACGCACAACTTCATCGCCCGCAGAACTTTGGCGATCATGTGCGACAGCCCTGGCAAGGCTCCGGGCTGACGAGCTGCTTCCTGGGATTGGAGACGAGGCCTGAGCTGGTCTGGGAGGACTGGAACCCGGGGAAAGAGTTCACGAAGACACTGATGATCAAGAACATCCAAAGAAGGCCACAGAAGTTACACCTGAGGTCTTACAAGCAAACACCAAACAAGCCATTTACATTTCAAATGTGATGTGACAGCATAGAGTGCGATCCCATCTATACTCCTTTGTAGACCTCCAGAGTCCAAGATCTTCACTATCCAGGCACCCAGGGTTATCACTGTCTGTCCAGGGAACTCTTACTCATTGCAAATCACCTTCAAACCTGCCTTGAGGGTAACACATCATAACCTAATGTGGACAACTAGATCCCAGTGTATATTGAATTGTATTTGTCTCCAAAATGATGACAAGGGTTTTTGATATTTCTCAAATATGCATTGGCTTGTTGCAGTGCGAGTATGAGGACAACATTGAGTTCCAAAGTAAAGGCGGCAGCTTCCAAGTCTGCCTCCATGCTGTCATTCCTCGTCATGTGCTGGAGGTGCCCGAATCTGTGTTGCTGCCACTCTGTGCTGTCCAGCACTCTGTTAACTCTGTTTTCCTGCTGAAAAATGTCAGGTTTGTTGAGACCATTTACTGTAAATAATACGGCAGCACAGGATGCAGAATCTCTGACCGACTGAGGATAGGAAGCAAAACTTCCCTTCACTTGTGTTTTGGCTCGACAGTAAGGCGTATAGACAGTGTTCCTGGTAAAATGTGTATTCTTTAAAGAAATCTGCGGTGCACGCGAATTCTGTTTGGTGCAAAGGGTAGCAGCATAAAAAAGGAATAGAAAAGTCTTGTCAGGTCGTGAGCGAAAGATAAAGACGTCAGTCTTTCTTTCCCCTATTCCATTCACCATCTATTCCTCCACACTCGTTCCCACACAGTAAACTCCAGACATGTTTCCAGTGGGAGTGTGCAGGACCTTTCAAACTGAGTCCAGTCCAAGGTCTACTGAAACCTGGCGAGGTGTGTCAAATCACTGTCATCTTCCAACCTCAAGAGGCGTTGGTGTACCAGCAGCACAGCCTCTGCAGGTTCGGGGAGGAGGAAAACCTCGATGATACCAGCTGCTGCACGGTGCTCCTGCAGGGACTAGGTATTACAGACCCCAACGACACAATTAGTTCTCTCTGGATGTGTCAGGAGATGAAGCACAGCATCACAATCCCTGGCCTTTTTGTCTTCTCTCGTCAGCCAAGTACCCATGCCTCCAGCTGAGACATCCATATACTGAGGAAGAACCGGAACGTGGTTGTCCAGTGCTGGCGTTTGGCGCTGTGGCAGTGGGCCAGAGATTACAGAAACATTTTGAAATCTTCAATCCCTCTCCTGTGAGTTGCACTCAGAGAAGCACGCGAGGGGAGGGCGTCCGCTTAAAACAGTTCAAACAATTTTAAACTTGAGCTTGCTCTTTTAAATGTACCAACAAAGAAATATATCTTCTTTGTGCATTTTGACAACATGAGCTGATGAACCTGAGTCAAACTAGTAACCATCTTCCAACGCAGAACATACATCTGTTCAGGACCACAGAAATGCAACTTACCTTCATGCTAACATACGCTTCTTCGATAAGAAGGATCTCTTCACTATCCCACAGTTAGTCTGAGATTTGAAAAACATAGAAAAATTCTGAAAAGGCGTTCAGTTAGTGTTCGTGATACTTGTCCACATTCCAATGATCTTGCAACCCCCTTATAGCTGAGTGTGGGTCTCCTTTTTTTGTGCTCTTTTGTTTTTGTGCTGGTTTTTTTATACACCCTTCCTCTGCAGGTAGCAGCGTCTTTTTCTCTTTCACGACCATCTGGGGGAGTGCCTTTGCTTGGCTCAGAGTTCATTTGCGATGTCACTAAGGGTGAGGTAGCGCCAGGCGAACTGCTACGGGTTACAGTCACCTACAGTCCGACTGTCGTCGACACTGTCTCCTTTGAATATTTATATTTGAAGTGCAAAGGGGCGCTCAACAAACCCTACCTTAACCTCACTGGAAACTGCATAGGTAGGGGCACACAGGAAGAGACATGGCTGCATATTTTTAGAAAAATGACATTCAAAATTGCAAAGAGGTCTTTAAATCTGCATCTAGATTTTTTTGTAATTGTTTGACCAGGTCCCAAATTAGCCTTGTCTTCGCCTGTCATTGACTTTGGCTGTACTACCGAAGGAGGAGCAGTGGAACAAGTAGTCAGGATGGTTAATGCCTCACCTGTGGAGGCTGTCTTCCAGTGGGACATTGACTGCAGTGGACACAGTGTGTTCAGCATCCAACCAGCGACTGGCACTTTGTACCCACTGACGTGCACCACAGTGAAGGCTTTCTATAAGCCCTATCAGCCAAACACCCATCACAGGACAGTGGCATGTTTGGTGCTTCACCAGGTAGGAGCAGAGCTACTGGCGACTTTGTGTGTGAATCGTTCGGACCTCCTTACAACAGCATCTGTCTCCACTTGTAGGACCCATTGCTCCTAGACCTGTTTGGAACCTGTCACTCAAACCTCCAGCAGGCTGTCGCACTGAAACCCGAACGCTTTGTTTCTTTCACGCCTCGAAGCCACAGCAGAGAGGAGCCACCAGAAAGCGTCACTCAAGACCATGACCTGGATCAGAGCTGTTCTGTTGAGGAGGTAAAGTGCAAGAAGGTATTTCAAAAGCAAAACATGAAATCAGCAATGAAGAAAAATTTTCACTTGAGGAAAATAAACAACTAAACAGTAATGCATAAAGGCTTGGAATTGAAAGTAGCTATAATGCCAATGTGTTGCGGGGGGCAGCGCCTTGAAAAAGACAAATTTGTTCAGTCATGGAAGCGAACAGGAAGAAACACTGAATGTGACAAAATCCAACGACATCTGTGACAGAAGAGACATCGTTCTAATAAAAGTAGCTAGAAAAAAAACTAAACTGATGCAAAACAAGTCAATGATTTCCAGATAGATTGCACAATGTTGTATGAAAAATGGTTGAAAATAGATGAAATGAAAAGAACGATTCTAGACAAGTCTGAGAATGGATTAGGCAGAGCCAATAATGCATGTTAATCTTCACAACATTTATTTTTAAATGACATTTAGAATGACTGAAAAAAGAAACTATACACAATAAGATTTGAATTAGCAAGACATTTCTTGAAAATCAAGAGGAAACAGTATTGTGACAGGACCAATTACAGGAATGTGAAAGGATGGCGGTTATGTTGGATTGATCCTGAAAATGTCCAGGGAAATAATCTTGAGACGACAAGGAACCTCTCCTATCCTTTCTGGGTAATATGTTCTTGCAGTTGAAGCAGAGACCAGACAGCGCTGCTGTCAAGTCAGTCACTCCAGTGGAGGACTACTATCAGTCCCGCTTCGGCCACATGGATCCAAAATCCTCCTCGTGGTGTCCTCACTTATCAGTGGTGCCGAATGAGCTCCTGTTTAACCACAAACAGTCCTCCCCCTTGCCCACTTCCTCTGCCTCCTCCCAGGCTGTCTGCATTACCAACTACACCGGAGTGAAACTCAGGTACCACTTCTCATCTGTTGGTCCCTCGATGTTATATCGCAATTAAAATAAAACACCGGATTTACGTTTCATGATGCAAAGCCTACAGAAATACCACCCCTTGCACATGTTTCTGTTCCAGCCTGGTGTGGACTTTAATGCAAGACTCTCCATTCTCTGTCATCCCCTCATCATGTGCCCTGGGTCCACTGAAGGCCACGGCATTCAGAGTGAACTATGACCCAAAGGAGCTAAATACACTGCATGGCGCACAGCTGGAGTGCTTCGCATACTATAAGGTAAATATCGGCGAAAACCACTTTCAAAACCTCCGCACAGTAATTCAACCTTTTGCTGAGTGAATGCTTGCTTTTTCTGTTGTGAGTTAGACATGTAACAATGCAAAAAGACCCCTATTACGATGTTCCCTTCTGAATGCAGCAGGATGATGGGAAGGATCGGCTGCGGTATCCGCCTTGGTGTGTGACTGTCAGGGTAATCGGCCACTCCTTCCAGCTCGGCAAAGAGCACTTCAGCCCGCGCTGCTCCCTGATGCCAGATCGAGTGGTGAGACGCATGCACGTGCGCGTTTTAACTAGACTTTGACATTTAAGCTATGCTGGTAGCATTATCCTCCAGCGAATGTTCAATACTTCAAAATGAAATAGTAGTAGTAGTAAGTAAGTAAGTAAGTAGTATCCCATACTAAAGGGCTGTATTGAATTTGTCCTTTGTAGGTGTTTCCTGGGCTAAGGGTTCTTTCCTATCGGACGGCTCTCCTCTGCAATACTGGTGACCTTCCGCTCACATTCTGTCTAAGCCCAACCCGAAGCTCAAATGTGGCCTCGGCGGAGTCAGTGTTTTTAGTGCCAGGCTGCAGCCTCATCCCGCCGGGTGGTTACCAAATCCTCACCCTCAGGGCGACTCCCTCCGAAGACAGCCCCGAAAAAGGATTTATTCTGAACTTGCAGCTCAATGCCACTCAACGCACACAGGTGCAATACCAGAACCGAGGGCGAATACAGTGGAATCATCAGCTGATTTTATCACCCAACTCACTGAGATGTCAGGCACATTATGGCCAATTAACACGCTGTTTATTTTGTCATTTTTAGGTTGTGTCATAAAGTAACCGAGTGACTGCAGAATGTTGCATTGTTTTTTATGGATCATTTATACGTTAGACGTCCAGACCTAGTTTTCATTTTGGCTAAAGTGCGATACCTGTCCGACGTCCCTGTCTGATGGTGGAGCAAACGCAGATGTTTGTCTCAGATTATCAACAGCATCATCTCTTGAAGTTATCTCCCCCAGTGATTGAACTGTCAAAGCTGAGCTCAAATACCACTAGATTTATTGTTATCAGACATTTTACTCCCAAATATTGGTATCCGCCCCAAAATGCAGGGCAGTATTTGCACAAGTTTTACTTCTATCCTTCTTCCACCTGTGTGTTACGTAGGAGCTGAGGGTGCTTAGCAGTGTGGAAAAGCTTTCTGTGTGTCTGGAGGGTGAAGGCAGTTTATATTTTCAGCCTACATTCCTGGGCTCACAGACGCAGCGCAGCTATCACATCAGGAACCTCTGCTCCTTTCCACTGCGGTGAGTCATCTTCCACTGATTGCCACTGAATGGATTGTTATTCTGCTCTATATTAACATACGCATTCCAGTGTCTTGTGCATCGTCTGGACACATTCGACCGCAGTTTATCTCGTCTTAGGCTGTTTTTCTCTATTTGTCCTTTTCTGACAGGTATCAGTGGAGCATCCCTGAGTTAGACCAGGAGCTTATCCATGTTGAGCCAGATGCTGGTGAACTGCAACCGAATGAGAGCGTAGTATGAGTCTGGATTTGACTAATGTATTGGGAAAGCATTTGCAGTCCAGTCTCTGTTTACTGAACAGTTTTTGATGAATGTCTTTACAGTTTGAGAGGTGGTCCTTCAGCCCGCTGGCTGAGAAAACTTACATTCTCAAACCTACGCTAACTTTCTGGCCGATCCAGAGCCCTTACAGCGACAAGTCCCACCTTAACATTAGAGTGGCTGGAACAGGTTCCAAAGGCTGCATAGAGGTGTGATGCCATCTTTTCATGTGTTGTGACACTTTTCATGTATACATGAATCTATGCACGGTTGAGTGACTTGGCATACACCTTGAGTAATGTGTTCATGTTGTTCATTTCCTTTTCAGGCAGAGAGTGCTGTTCTGGACATGGGAGAGACTGTGATTGGAAGCTATCGGTCAATTACTATTCCCTTACTCAACAACAGCCCCTGCTCTGTTTCCTTTTGTCTGTCAGTCCAGCAGAATCTCCTGGATGAACAGCCACTTCACGGCCACAAGTCTGATCCAAGAGGTATTCATTTCTGTGAGAGTCCGGTTGTTTATTTGCCATAGTTGACCAGTGGCAGCACTTTTGAATGGTCATGTCTGGCAGATTTGGTCCTAGAGTTGGACCGCCACACGGCCGCCGTCGCCGCGCACTGCAAAATGCTGCTCAGATGTACATTCAGACCACACAGGCGAGCCCAGTACCAGTGGACCATCAGCTACCAGACATTGAGCCCCAGTGGTACGCAGCTTACACAGAAAACACACTGTTGGACTACTTTAACACACATTTTTGCCTTTGTATGTTTATCTCCTTCTCTCTCTATCTTTCTCTCTCTCTCTCTTCTATCTTTCTCTCTCTCTCTCTCTCTCTCTCTCTCTCTCTCTGTCCCTCTCTCGTGTAATCTGCCCCTCTGTCTTTCTGTAGGGGCCGTGCTGTGCCCTCCTGGAGTAGTTTGTGAGGTGCGAGCTCAGGGTGTGTTCCCCACCCTGCAGGTTGCTGACACCTGCAGCGGGGGCAGCTTGGCGAGGCTCAGCAAAAAACGTTTGTGGAAACTTTTCTCACTGGACAGTCTGAACCACCACCTGCTCTCCCCCTCTGAAGTCACGACCAGATCCAAGAACATGCACAGGTAAGCCCTTACCTGTGCGCCTCCAAATGAAAACCTGAGACGTCTTAAAGTAAGCAGGAAATCATTCACTGAACAAAACATTAACGGGAAATCGGTAATAAAATATTTTGGGAAAATACCGAATTGTTGTAATTATACATGCATAATAATGTCTTCTCGTCCTGTCTCCAGTCAGCATCCTGGTCCCACCATCTTAACCAAAACCATACTGGATTTTAACTTCAGTGCAGCACCACTGAATTCAGACCCGTCCTATTTCGACTTGATGTTTCACAACCCCGGCTCCATCCCTGTAGATTGGTGAATGGAAAGCAGTCCAAGATCATTTCACCACTTTTGGAGAGGTTTCTCCTTCTGTTTTCTGATTTGCAGACATCTCCATTCCTTTGCAATTTCAGGACATTCCTGTTTCCTGAGGACCAACAGATAGAGCTGCAGTACTGGGCTGAGACGGGAGAGTTCAGCAACACTGAGCTGCATCAAATGCGGGTTAGGCTGCTCACATCTTGGACTCAGAACTGAACTCTCATCGTTTCGTTGTAATCCGGATATCGCAGAGTAGTGTGGCCAATAAGAAGATATATCTGAGTGTGTAAATGTCTTCCTTCTATGAACAGATTCTGGAGGACCATCTTTTCGATGTGTTTCCTCGTTCAGGAACTTTGCTCCCTGGCCAGCAGAGGGCAGTGCACTTCAGCTTCAGGTCAGATATCATAGCACACTAACCAGAGGAGTTACTTCTCAAGGTGCAGAAACTTAAATGCTTTTCATTTAAGTGCTCTGACATAGAGGCATTAAGAGTTACATCTTAACTGTAACATGCAGACATTCTGCTGGCATTTGAGGAGATGATCAAATTGTCATAAATGTTTTCTCTTTCAGAAATGAGTTTACTGGAATGCATCAGTTTCCTATCGTTTTTAAACTCTCACACGGCAGAGAGATACTGGTGAGAAAGAATTTGTTCAGATAATGTTTCTTTTATTTACAACAACAAAACAACAATCAATGCAGTTCAGCATAGGCAAAAGTGAAAATCTGTATATTTCCAATTGGGGCTCAGCGGTATCTAAAGAAATACAGTGACTAATGTTTTCAGAGAATGGAATGGAAAAGCACACAGTCATTAGAATGAAGAGAACTTTCTCCTGGTTTCTTCTAACTGCCTACGAATTTGTAAATCTTCAGATTATTTACTCACTGATTTTCAGGTAATTTTGAAGTGATGTTTTTTGGATTTCTTACATGCAATCATTTACTCAATACAATAAATGTATTCATTCATAAACGGCTTTGCAAAAAATTTCTGAACATCTTTTAGCATTATGCATCAGAGGCCTTTTGGCCTGGAAAAGGACCAAAGAGGGAGTTTATAGATGTAGAGAAAGGGGACATGAAGTCAGTTGGTGTAAAACCGGGGTTAGATGGAGAACGAGGATTTTGACCCTGAAGGGAGCAGCTGAAAGAGCAGGAAGATGAAAAGCACAGCCCTTTCTCTTATCACTAAAAGTCCTGTCAATGTGTGATTACCTGAGCTTTTCAAATGCAATCTTTCTTTGTCGTAACAATGGAGACATCTGTGAATTCATGGACTCTCAGTGTGCTGTCCTCTGAAGTGATGTTGTGTTTCACTGTGGGCAGTTAAACTTCCAGGGGCTGACGGTGGAAAGGAACAGGCCGTATCTCCACTTTCCAGACACACAACACGTCTTTGACCCTGTAACCATTGGCGATTTAACTCCCCCACTGCAGGTGTGTGCTGGTTACGAGTGACATTTAAAGGGATTTGTCGTGCATATTGGAAACAAAAGCTGCCACAAAGTCCATTGATGGACAGAAAAAAATCCTCCAAACAACAGAGGTGCAGGGAGCCAATGTATGGGCCAGTATTAACATCTGTATACTCCTGTCTTATGTGTCGGTAATCTTACAGAGCAATATGTGAAAAGTGTGATTAGTTCATTGTATATTTGCAGCAGACAGCCAGGAAGAAACAAGGGTTTTCTATTGTCATCTGCCATTGTTCGGCAGTCTGACATCAGCCCTTTAGTTTAGAATACGGACAAAATTATTGTGTTTTCTTTGCTTTAAGTCAGCTTGTTGCTGACTATCCATCAAAATCGTGAAAGCCTAACCCTAAACCTATAATAGTAATCGCTTGATTTGTCCGTTCAGTTATTCATACAGCGCATGAGCGAAATTTGACTATTGCACTGAACCCAGCCATGAGCTGAAGGCAGCCGCAGCGCAGCGCCAGGGGAGCAGAAATGAGTTCAGTGTCTTGCTCAGCAACACTTCAACAGGCTAGGACGAACCGGGTATCAAACCAGGAATGTTGGGTTCCAAGGGCGACCGCTGTGAGCCCCTGCGCCACGCTGCCCCATGTATGATAATGTTTAGATGGATTTTAAATATTGGTCAAAATATCGAGTAAAAATGTTTTTTTTTTCCCTCACAATTTTGGTACTCGTTCTAATCGTTCTGATTTGTACCTTTTATTTCACTTTAGTTGTTATTTACTCAATCAGATTTTGAGGTTTATGGGAAAGTAATTGTATTTAAAATACTGAACTGAACTGTGTTTTCTCCCATTTACGATAAGATTAATTTGATATAGTTCAATAAAGTATGTTGGCCTTGGAATCCAATGTTAGCCCATCAACCTTTCGGACCAGGGCTCAGAAGAGCAGCAAGCAAAGTCTGGCTGACATTTCTCTGACTGACCTCTAGGTATATGAGATATACAACGCTGGTGCAGTTTCAGTTTATTACGAAGTGGATACCACCATCCTGACACAGCTACAGGTGGACAACTTCAATCATCCGGTTCTGTGCTGCCTCAATCCAATGGGAGAGGTTCTACCTGGGAGGGCTGCAACGTTGGAATTTATCTTCTCGCCACTGGAGGCCAGGACATATCATGTATGGGAAGAGTCATGCTGTTTCCCCTCGCTGTCCTTTAAGACCCCTCCTTTCTTACCCTGCTCTGAAGCCAATTTCAATTTGGTGAATTTTTCCTTATCAGTTATAATCTCTAATTCGCTGTAGATTTTTGCATTTTAAGTGCTTTCAGCACATGGGTCTATTACTTGTCAATCGACTGGCGCCTGTGTTGTCAGATGGATATTCCGATCCACGTCAGAGATGGAGACTCAACTCTGGTGAGGTTCAAGGGACATGGGCAGGATTCCGCAGCACTGAGTTCCTCAAAACAGTTGAAACGCAGCGAGGCAGAGCCATCTGAGACGTGCGTGCAGAGGGTGCCCTTCCCAGAGCAGGTGAGACGTAGAAGGCACTAAGTGTTCGTGAGTGATGAGGAACACACGCATTGAAATGTAAGGTCAGACCGGGCTGCGCTCCAACACTGTGCTCTCCTCCTTGTGTGTGCAGATTGTGTTCCTGTCCGAGGACAATGTGTCTCTTGGGGATATTCCTGTCCGCTCTCGGTCGTCGAGGCTCCTCTTCCTCACAAATTTGTCGTGTCAAGAAACTGTCCGCTACGCTTGGGACTTGGTCCAGCAGGGCAACCAGCAGGTACCCGTGGATACACTGATTTGAAAATGAAGGTTATGTTGTCTCACTCGAGTTGTACATCGTTTCTCGAACTATCGAGACTTGCAATGCAATGCAAAAATAAAGTCTTGTATGTCTCTTTGCTTCATGTGTCGCGAATATCAGATCTGACCCGGCATGCGTGTGTTTCATGTCGTCTTAGGTGGTGCAGATCAGACCAAAGAAAGGCACTCTGTGTCCAGGGGAGAGCGTGCTTTGTGTCCTTACCTTCACATCTACCGAGTTCCCCGCCATTTATCAACTAGATATCATCTGTCAGGTACCACAGAAGTGCCACCGAAGTTGTAGACAGTGCCCTGAAATGAAGTTCTTGCTGTAGTGTTGGAGATCGAGCAGAAAACCCTTACCTTTGTAAAATAGATGGTCCAAAATAAGGACCGCCAAAATTCCAGTGCTGGCTTCGACGAATCCTTCTTGTCATCCTCTTACCTCTCCAGCTTACTCAGGAGGCAGAACTGGCTCAGTACCATGACGCTTTGCAGTGCTGGGAGCAGGAGCGAGACAAGCAGCAGAATGAATTCACCGATTTTTCACAAAGCCGGTGGATTCTGACAGACCCTGTAAGAACTAGCTGCCAATTAAATTGCCACATAAGTCTCAATGATGGGACAGTTTTCTCTGTATTTTTATCTTTTTTTTTTCCTTGGTACAGATGGCTTCTGTTGAAGAAAGGCCTCCGCTCAGGAAATACAAGGTGACTAAAGTGATTTTAACACAAAGATCCTCATTAATATTCATATATTATATAATCTGTCATGTTTTCATCAATGATTCGACATTGAATGATGGCTTAAGGAGTACCAGCAGGTGCCATGGGCCAAGTCTAATCATGGACAATAGGAAAATAATGAATAGCTCCGCTCTCCCTCTAAGTGGTGGGATTCATGCAGGACAGGTGTATGATAATTGTGTGTCATACAGACGGATCTTTTTATGACTAAACCAGCCTTTGTGAGATGCTGTTCTCCCACTGTACCTCTCTCCCATGCAGATTCTCCCTCCTATCTGTTCTATTAATTGTGATAAGACGGTGGATTTTGTTTGCTCCAAACGGCGGGAGCGGCGGGAAAAGGCAAAGGAGTGGAGGCGTCCCGAACCGCCTAAACCTGCTCAGCTGCATCTGCGGGTTACAGCTCATTCCCATGGGACTCTGGAATACCTCACACACTTCCCGGACATCTTCAATAAGCACCACAGGCAAAATGTTACTTGACAGTGCAAAAGCCCCTCCATAGTTATGATGTCAACATGTTGCCAGTTTAATATTTCCATGTGTCCCACCTCCAGGAGGTGCTTCTGGTCAAACTGGCCCCAGAGGTCTCCAACTCCCTTGTCCAGCTCTTCTGTCTCCACCAGGCGCCAGCTGCCGACACAGATCCTCATAGAAGTGCTCACCGCTCTGTTTGGGTAACACTGTCACAACGCCACTATCCTTACACTTTGCATCCTGGCGCCCGTCTCCATCTGTCTCTGTTCAGAACTGGATCTTACTGTACTGGCTGTCATAGTGGTGGCTGGTGTGGAGTTGGAATGGGTGCAACAATAGTAAAAAGCCGAGTACTGTTCAGGAACAGACCAGATGCTTCAGTATTTCACTGTGGCACCTTTTTTTGGTCAGACTGGGATAGAAAGGACTAAGATGAAAGGAGTGTGTGTATTCAAGGTTTTTTTCCGTCTTTCCTCAGGGACATTCTGAATGATGAGGCATTTGTCCGCTCCTTGATTTCCTCGTCATCTAAACCCAACTTATATGCAAGGAGAATATCGTCCTCTCTTTCTCGCCCCCTTTCTTCATCTGCCCCCACACACCAACCTCTCATTCCATTGGACGAGACAAAGGCTGAACTGGAAAATCAGCATGACACCCTTGAAGCTTCTGGAGATGCAGGTGGTCCAGAGGAGGAGTCCAACGCAGACATCTCTTTACTCCTTAAACATGTTCCAGTTGACATATGTGAGGACATTTTGCTAAACACCCTCCAGAATCTAATGGTTGAAGCTGTGAGAGGAGAGCTTGACCTCACTGCATACCCATGCAGCATTGTTAAACCACCCCTTTCCACCAGGTACCAACCAACACACAGAGAGAAGGTTACAAGCAAAGTGCTCTTTCCAATAAAATAGTGTGCATTCCATCAGGAACAGGAGGGTGACCCGAGGAACAGACACAGAGAAGATAAAGAAAATCCAAGTGGAACAAAGAACTTGAGTCAGAACCGCAACAGCATTGCTCGGTGACACCAGCATTTCCTCCTGGCTTGTACACCATTGCGAACACGCGTGCCAAATCTTTTTTGTGGCAACTGGACTTGGTGTCTTCTCTCAAAGACGTTTCAACATCCATCACTGAAGAAACCTCTCAGATGAGAGATGAACCATCTTCAAGGAAGAAATCATGGCCAGTTGCCACAACTGGATTTGCCAAGGCTTAACCAGGACCTGGATGACTGAGAACCTCCATAGATGGCTAACATGCTGCCTCTGCAGCAGGTCGGTATCACATGTTTTAATTAATTAATTACATACGAGTGTTTTTTTGTTGTTTTTTTCTGGATGGAATGCACTTGATAAAAACTTGTCAGAGGAACTATGACTGTGATGTTCCTCATGGGTCTATTCTGGGGCCCATGTCCTCCTGGCAAAAGATCTCTCTCAGCCAGATAATCCAGATGTCTCCTGCCAGCGTAGTGCAGACAAAGGTGGGTTCTTCCATCCAGTGTGAGCAGTTTGTCTGCTTCAAATGTGAACCTTTTTTTTTAATGACCTGACACTGTCCGTACCTCTAACCTGACACTGTCCGTACCTCTAACCTGACACTTTGCAAGTATTGTAACACTTAGCAAACAACTTGAGATTTGGTGGCTTAGTGTTTGACCAATTTCTTACTAGACATACAAAGTGTTACAGTCTTAGTACTTAGCTAAGTACTTAGCTGAGGTAGAGGCTGAAGGTGTTTCTCCAGCTTTGTTGGCAAAGGTTAATGGAAAACTGCACAGTAGTGATTTGTTGAATTTTTGCATTAAAACCATTAAATCTCTTAAAGTGCTTTCTGAGCATGGCTAAGAGCTCTGATTGGTGTTCATCCAGCTGAAGAAAGGCCAAAGGCCAATCCGCCTTATTTCAGTCTCAATTTGTGGCTTTACAAGCAAATAATTCAAATGTTAAATATTATCTTTGATATGTTTCGTAGGGAATATTTTAGAGTAACCGAGGCGTAAATACTGAGCTTTGAATCAAATAATCAGCTTGAGAGAAGACAATCCCATCAATAAGATGTCTAACTTAAACGAGGATGAGAATCCTGAAAGGCAAGAGGGTCCGTCTTGGATTGGTGGTTGAACTGTTCCTTTAATAGCTCACTTAAGATAAATCTACAAGCAAGTGCCACATTTTCAATCAGCAAGCACAAAGTGGATTTTATTTTGCTTGTTCACATTTTACAGCAATAACATGATTACACCTTCCTTCTTACTCCACCTAAATTAAATGCAAATGTCACTTAAAAGGCCACAGTTCTTTTGAACTCCAAAGCAACACTCAAATAGATCAGTGTAAATTATGGGCATATTGAAAAAAAATCCATACATTCTGAGGTACTTGAATAATAATTCAAATGCACTGTTTGTTTTTAAACAAGGGAGAACATTTCCTTCAAGGACTAATTATAGATTAGAAAGTAGACCTGAGTAGACCCCATCACCTGTGTATTTAGACCCCTCAAGTAAATTGTCCAACAGGCTTTGGCAGCATGTGTCTGATTTCCATCCTGCCCTGATGTTGTGAAGTCTACAGGACCCAAGTCTGTTAGCTTCACGCTAAAAATGGCTGATTTCGAAATTGGCATTACAGTCTTTGACTGACAGTGTGTCTTGCTTAGTTTGTGCGGAGAGTCTGGTTGAATTTGAAGATGGTGGGAAAGATCTTCCTGTGGAGATACTGGACTTGTTCCTCCTGAGTTGCCAGCCTCTCGTATTCAAAGTGGGGGATCTATGAGGCAGAAGGTGCGAGATCTCGTTCCCCTGTGGTATCCTGTAAATAAGTGGACAAATACACGAATACAGGAGGCTTTACCTGCACCACTTCGTAGCCCATCCTGCGCAGGTGTCTCCTCTTCGTGGCTTCCTTCCCCAGCAGGTGCTGTGTGTTGTTGCAGAAACGGCTTAGGCCGTCCAGGCAAAGAGCCATTCTGCAACGAAAGAGCCATCATGATCGCAGGACGTAAACCATCAGGTCGTCTTTGCAGACGATCATGGCGCCTGCCAGTAACATTTTTACAGGGAGAGTGGCGTAGCACTCTCACCGGCGGTATGTGTTTTCCCACTGAGACAGCGGCAGAACAAAGCCATTCTCATCCATGCAGATCTCCACATCTTGACGGAAAGAGGACGAGTGGTCCATGAAAAAAAGGAGACACCAAAAATCGTGTCGCATGAGGATAAGATTATCTGTTTGGGGGATATGCTGCAGAAGGTTGATATCTACGAATGTTTTTGATTTTTGAGTTCCAGGATGCTTTCAATGACAATCAAGGGGAGGAAAGATTTTTTTATCAGCTGCAGCAACCTCTTCGGAGAACTATGGGCTGAAACCATATCTTATTTTTTGGTTTGTCAAGCCAGCAAGGTTAGGAATTTTTGTTAAGAGAACCCTTTAATTTGAGATATTTTACCTTGCAGATGTGATCCTTATTGAAGGTGGTTGTTCCATTGCTGAGCCTTTCTAGTCTGTTGGGGGGGGGCACTTACCGATGGTGTATCCACTGGGAGTTAATGTTCTGGTGTAGTAGAACCTCCCGCCCAGAAGCTGTGTCAGCGGGCCTTTGACCAGTTTGTAGGAGAGACTGTCCATGGGTATCTCAAAGGCCTGGTCCACAGAGGAGAACTTCTTCAAAAGGAGGAAGTCGGGCAGTCTGGGACCCTGGGGGGACTACATGTAGTTTACTGTTACCAATTTGCCTACATTAGAAAAAGCTCTGAGCTGCAGGAAGCTGTAAATGCTCACCCAGTGGTACTTGCACTCCAAGGATGTAGAGAGGTACAGCTGCGTCAGCTGTCCCAGGGTGTTTTTGTCCAGAGGCTCGCCCTGTGCTGCAGAATGGGAAGAGAACCTGTGTTACCTTCGCGCCCTTCACACAGAGGTAGACAAAGCCTGTTGTCTCAGACTGACGGCTTTTTACATGCAACTACGGGCAGGAACGACAGAATTTCTATCCTTTTAGAATCCTCTACTTGCAGTAAAACACAGCAAATGAATATTTTCAAAACAAGTTTTTTTTCAGATTTACACATCACTTTTCGTTTTCTTTACTTGGCCAGTGTTTACTGTCTTTTACACAACTTTATTTGTCTGAAAGTAGTCTTGAGTTGCCCATCTTTAAATACCCTGTTCTTTTACTTTTGTATGTGGCCATCATCCTCTCTAAGGCATATTATACCGCAGAACCTTAACATTCAAGGAAACTGATAATTCAGAAAATGTAGTGCTCATTGTGCGCTTCAGGGAAAATCACAGTCGACATCCTTTGCTTGTGTCTGCTGAATGTCGGCAAAGGAGTGTAAAAAGTTCATCCCCCATCCCTACTTATAACAAGACATTTGTGGGAAAACATTAAGTAATGAAGACGATGGCTTTCATGACCCCACAACCCGGACATGGGACTGGAAAGTCCCGTTTGGGACAAGTCCATAACTGGACAGAACCTTGCAGCCGCTGCAGGAAGAAGGGGCTGAAGACTTTGGACATGTAGTTGAGAGGGAAGCGTTCCAGGTGGATGCAGGCATGGAGGACCTCTATCAGTGAGCGAGGGTGGAACTGGGAGAACCTAGACGACAAGATGCTCTCCAGCTTCTTAAACATCTGAGCGGAGCACTGCAGAATCAGGAGAAATACAGCCAATCGTCAAATCATCGGAGACGGACATTCCCGGGCTGGCGGTTCGATCCTCTCCAAAAGACCAAACAATATTTAAAATAAGATAAGATAAAATAATACTTTATTGATCCCCATAGGGGAAATTCGGGTGTTGCAGCAGCAACATTAGAGGGAAAAGAAAAAGAAAACAGGAGATGTATATATATCTATATATATATATATAGATATATATACACACACACAATATACACAACATACAAATACAATAGACACATACACATTTACATATGGATAGCACACACAAAAAAATAAATGAGTTAAAAAAAAAATCCAATATTTTGGTGGTTTCAATCATTCCTTCTTTTGAGAGTGACTAAGATCTTTCATTTCTTCTTCTTCCGACCATTTACGTCCATTTAAGCTACTTATTGTATCTTTTTAGGGTCACATTTTCAGAGCTTTACTGTCCCATTCGGTATTTAACTTTAAAGTAAGAAAACCTCACTGTCACCCTTTTATTCCAGAAGGGTAAACATCTCACATTTAGAGATGTTTTCGTAGGCCCGAAATGCAAGTTGTGATAGTTTTGGATCAGAATCGGATGCCATCATGTTTGCAAAGACCAAGCGGGCTCTCTGACGCGCCGCCTGCATGCAGACCTGCATGGTGACAGACCTCTCACCTGAGGCAGGTAGCTGAGTCTCCCCATGGCAACAATCTGTATGGCTATCTGGACTGTGCTGTACGTCTCGGCGCGAAGGACAAAGTTTTCTGCCACCGCTTCAAAGATGGGCTCGGAGCGGCACCTCGTTCGCAGGCAGTACTCCATGACGGTGCTGATCAGCTCCGGATCGCTCCTCTCCAGCATGCCTGAGGTGTCAGAAGAATACACGACGATGTAACATCGGGACATTGTTATCTTTGGCGAGCGCAGCTTAGCAGAAGCCGGCCCGGACCTGGCAGGTGTTTCTCCATCGCAGCCAGGAGCTCTTCATCATGTTGGCCCATGATGGTGAGTGCAGCGAGCACCTGGGTGACTTCGTCGTCACTGAAAGCTTTGAAGACCCGTGATGCTCTGTGACTCAGCCTCAGCACCAGCACCCTCGCCTGCCAGAGAACATCACCCTGTCCGTTAATTGGAGATCAGACCCTGGTTTAATTTTTCATGCTCTCTATTACTCCCTTGTTTCGTGGCTATCGTGAGCATTTGGCAGCCACTCCGGTGGGAGTCTTGCTTAATTGACTCAAATCCATCAAATACTCCTTCACCGAATCGAGAATCTCCACATCTTAGGCTTAAACGACCGCCTTTCCGCCCGTTCTCACCTGTCTGTAGGGGAGCGTAAGCAGGGCCTGCAGGATCCGGCACACCTGGCGGGCCGTCAGCCTGTGGACCAGCCTCTGAGTGTGCGTGTGCATGTTGGCCAGCAGCTGCGCCTGTCGCCGGTTGTCGGGCTGGTAGCCCGCGGCCAGGAGGCTGTAGACCCTGACGGCTTCCGCGGAGCACACCGGGACGCCCTCCGAGGCTCCACCGATAGAGTCCGCCACCTTGCCGTCCAGGGGGCGGCCCGTCGCCTGGAGGCATGCGCCCGGCAGAGCGGCCGCCGCCTCCGCCCGGGGTCCGGTGGAGCGGCCGCCAGGCGTCGGGGCGTCGCCCCGCTCCGGCAGGGCCCGGATGCAGACCTCGCGGCGCGGGTTCGGGGTCCGGCCCGGTCCGTGCTCATCGGGCACCGGGGTCGCGCTTGCGCGCTGGACCGCCGCGGCGCTCGCGCACGTGCCATGGAGAGCACGCAAGCAGCCGTGCACGCACGCCGCCCGGAGAGCGGAAACCAAGGACCTCATCGTCTGTGTGACGTCACGCCGAGAGACCAAACGGAGCGAAGTGACAAACAGATCACTTTTTTCACACCCAAATTAAGTTCATGGAAGGTTGAACCGGAGAGGTTACCTGGAGGTACTGGAGCCGGGACGCCGTGGACGGTCACGCCTTCCTTGCGTTTGGTAACGCCTTGCGTAACGTTACATGTGCTGGGCTACTGCTGTCCCCTGCTGGACAAGGCACATAACTGCAAGACCGGCTGAGAGTCCTATACCCGCGTGCTCACTCACATGTGCTCTGATGCTCTGATAGAATCCGAGTACTGATACGCTTAAGTATTCCAATACGGGAAATTGTTATGCCTGTTCCATTACGAATTAACAGTAGAGGCGTGTTGAATAAATTTATACTTTATTAACATCGAGTTTCTACGGCAGGTGAAAAATCCCCGACCGCGGACTCCGCCGGTCCCTTATTCGAACGTGCCGCGCGTACTTAACGCGCATATTCGGGGCGCACATCGGGGTCATGGGCGCTGAGGTTCCCATGTTACGAGCACGTAACTCCAAAGCAATGATGTTATTATCCGTCCATCCATCCATCCACCACTTTGGTGCACAACACACGAATGCTTCGTAGCAGGTGTTTGGTTCTGAAATATGTTAAATGGGGTGTAAAATTATGCAATATATGTCAAAATGACTGAAATCCAGCCACTATTTCAAAAGTTATAGCTATGTTTGTCAAAAAGTGTTTATCTCGGCGACATAGAGTGTTTTGACCACTTTGGTGCATAACACATGAATGCTTAGAATCAGGTAGCTGGTTCTGAAATATGCTTAATGGGGTATAAAACTATAAAATTTATGTAAAAATGACTGAAATCCAGCCACTATTATATTTCAGAACCAGATTCCTGTTACTAAGAATTCATGTGTTGTGCACCAAAGTGGTCCAAAACGCTGTAACTCGCCGAGATAAACACTTTTTGACAATTATAGCTATTACTTTTGACGTTGGAGCTGGAGTTAAGTCATTTTGAAGAATATTGCAAAGCTTTATACCCCATTTAACATATTTCAGAACCAGACACCTGCTGCTGAGCATTCATGTGTTGTGCACCAAAGTGGTCCAAAACGCTCTAACTCGCCAAGATAAAAACTTTTTGACAAACATAGCTGTAACTTTTTGAAATGGTGGCTGGATTTCAGTCATTTTGACATGTATTGCATAGTTTTATACCCCATTTAACATATTTCAGAAGCAAACACCTGCTAATAAGCATTCATGTGTTGTGCACCAAAGTGATCCAAAACGCTCTAACTCGCCGAGATAAACACTTTTTGACAAACATAGCTATAACTTTTAAAATAGTGGCTGGATTTCAGTCATTTTGACATATATTGCATAGTTTTATACCCCATTTAACATATTTCAGAACCAGACACCTGCTACTAAGCATTCATGTGTTGTGCACCAAAGTGGTCCAAAACGCTCTAACTGGCCGAGATAAAAACTCTTTTAAAAATTTAGCTATATCTTTTGAAATAGTGGCTGGATTTAAGTCATTTTTACATATATTGCATCATTTTATACCCAATTTAACATATTTAAGAAACAGAAATGTAACACTAAGCAATCATGTGTTGTGCACCAAAGTGGTCCAAAACGCTCTAACTCGCCGAGATAAACACTTTTTGACAAACATAGCTATAACTTTTGAAATAGTGTCTGGTTTTCAGTCATTTTGACATGTATTAAATAGTCATATACCCCATTTACCATATTTCAGAACCAGAAACCTGCTGCTAAACATTCAAATGTTTTGAACCAAAGTGGTCCAAAACGCTCTAACTCGCCGAGATAAGCACTTTTTGACAAATATAGCTCTAACTTTAGAAAGAGTGGCTGGATTTCAGTCATTTTGACATATAATAAATAGTTTTATACCCCATTTAACATATTTCAGAACCAGAAACATGCCACTAAGCATTCATGTGTTGTGCACCAAAGTGGTCCAAAAACGCTGTAAGTCGCCGAGATAAACACTTTTTGACAAACATAACTATAACTTTTGAAATGGTGGCTTGATTTCAGTCATTTTGACATATATTGCATCGTTTTATACCCCATTTAACAAATTTCAGAACTAGACACCTGCTGCTAAGCATTCATGTGTTGTGCACCAAAGTGGTCCAGAACGCTCTAACTCGCCAAGATAAACACTTTTTGACAAACATAGCTATAACCTTTGAAATAGTGGC
>CAAKHD010003228.1:0-11579 GCA_901007705.1 Fistularia tabacaria | reverse complement strand
GTGTGTGTGTGTGTGTGTGTGTGTGTGTGTGTGTGTGTGTGTGTGTGTGTGTGTGTGTGTGTGTGTGTGTGTGTGTGTCTTTCACTGAAGAGGGAAGCAAAAAAACGAACACGTAAAAGTAAATGTGACTGACTTTTTTTCTAATCGTGCAATAAATTACTGTGATGTTTGTTGATTCACAACCACGAGACAATTATCCCTCCTCATGCAAGTACAAGAAACACTGTGAGCAAAACATTTGGGATCATCAAAACCATCAAATAAAATTGTAGCCTTTGAATATTATTTATATTTGAATATTAAGTATTAATAATGCTCTTTGCATTTGAACTTGAAATATACACTGCTCTGTCTTAGCTGCCATATTGAGCCTTTCATAAACCTACTTGTACATGTTATTGTTACTGATGCATATAAAATGGAAATAAACATTTTGTAGGTTATACAGATCAAGTTGTCTTTATTTCAAGCTGGCATCCAGCTGGCTCTCAGCCATATTTAGCTGTTGTGATGACTTAAATTCGTGATTCACAGACTTCAAATATTATCAGCTCCAATTATGAACTGTTGTTGTGGCTTTGACCTAACCAGCCCCAATGTTACAGGTTAGGTGGATTTTCTTCTGAAGGAAACTGATTTTGTTTGCTGAACATGTCAAATTTATACATTCAAGCTCAAATCCGTGGATAAATAAGTGCCAAATTTGGGAAATAATCATCAACACGTACTGGAACTGTCTGCAACAAATGCAACTCAATTGTTTAAACTGTAAAATTTACCAATTGAACAGTTTATTATCTTCAGCACATAAAGCAACACTAAATATTTCTAGTCAGTCAACCTCAGAGAATAAAACCAGTAGATTAGCTATTTGACTATTTGCTAATGTTCAGATAAAAAAAAGACTGAAATAAAAATATGTAAACCTATAGTTGACTTTTGAGCTTTTTCCCCTCATGTATTTCAAAGATTTAATTATATAAGATTGTGAAACTGGACTGAAAAATCCTGCAGTTCATGAGATTACTTCATTTAGAATGGCCAGTCTTATGATTTACCTGGACCTTCCAAAAATATGTAAGGAAAACATACAAATATCAGCATAGGTTTATGAAGGTGTGCAACAAATGGAATCTGTCTGAATGAGTTGTGGACCGTGTTGTATGTGTGCCCAAGTATAACTCCATTGATAAAACATCGTACTCCGTATTTAAAGTCACACGTTCTCCAAATACACGGAGCAATTTAAATTTTCCACTATACAGTACTGTAAATACTTCACCGTAATAAGAAGGTATCCATTTGACAGAAAAAAACTGCAGAAATGATATTAGTATGCCATTCACAAAACAATGACTGTGATTTTTTTTTACTACAAACCAATAAAAAGGGTAGACCTACTGTACATAATTGTGAGGATGATCTAACTGAAAAAAATTGTGGATGTATAGCATCTTTCTGATGCAGGTGGAGGATTTGTGAACATTATGTTACTTGAATTGGATCAAGGTGAGAGAATACAAATCAGCTGACAGGTTTATGAATCTAAGCTGTAGATACAAGTTTTTTTTTAAATTGCTAGTAGCTCAGGATACTGAAACACTGTGTTCTTACCTTTTTTTTTGAAGAACATTGTGAAATTAAATATTTTTCTGTAAAATTCATGATATAAGATAATAAGTATCATATTTGAATACAATAAACAATAATATGATGCAAGAAGTCCGGTAATAACACAGATTCAGACTCTTTAAGACTCTTTCCACATTATGCATTAATTATGCATCTTAAGTAATGTCATACATACATGCCGAGTTACCCTGTCACTAATATGTTGTGATGATGACTTGCTCTTATTGCGAAGACTGAATTTTGTGCAATTTAAAGTCAGACCCCTTGTCCCGTCCCACTGCTCTCCCTCCTGTGCCTAATTTTCTTATCTGACAGATCACATACTGAAAGAGGAGGTGCAGGCTCCTGTCCTATCTGGACTCTTGGCTGTAACACTCAGAGCAGGATGCCACACAAATCCAACTGACAAACTGCTGCTTTAGCTTATTTTCATATTTTCTGACCTTGTCACAGTCGAGCTGAGATGTAGGATTACTTTTTCTTCAATGTGTTTTAAAATATTCCAGTCAGCTACTGTGTTAGAGCACCTTGCCATGAAAAGCCAACTTAAACAGATGAGGCCTAACAAAGCAGACCTGCAACTTACAGAGTAAATATGTGTAGGCTCTTTAACATTTATTTTAACATACCTTTAGGAAAGGTACTCTGTGCTCTTTAAATTTTCATTCATCACGATTTTTCAGATTCTATGAACTTACAGGGAAAGTTATTATGTAAGAAAGTGGTGTTCCCTGGACAAAAAGCAAGTTGATATTGCTATTGTTAACACAAACAACCTTTGTTGGAAGATTTAGTTACACTTGACTCTGTTTAAAGTAAACACATTTTCTGCAGCTATAAATGGAGCTTCAGTTGGAGTAGGTTAAATTTTCATTAATTCAGATTAATTCGTCCAGCCAAAAACTGGCATTGAGGTCTTCCCGAAAATGTGTGATTTGATCACAAGTGCAGGATTGGGAAAGATTGATTCGTAATTCCTGCTCACATCAAACATGAGGCAAGAAAATCAAGTTTGTACTGACTTTTGGCCCACAAATACAATAAAACAAAAAAGTACTTTAAAATGTTATGCTTTTCCTCAATTCATACTTTTTGTCTTGGAAACATGTTTGTATTTAGTCAATCTTAACAGAAATCCTCATTCTCCAGTTGAATTATCTCACTTAATTCTTCTTTTCCTTTCAACTTTTCCCATCAGGGGTCACCACAGCGAATCAACCTTCTCTAAATAACCCTATTCTCTGTATCCTCCTCTCTAACACCAACTAACTCATATCCAGATCTCACTACATCCATAAATCTTCTCTTTGGTCTTCCTTTAGACCTCCTGCCTGGTAGCTCCAATCTCAGCATGCGTCTACCAATATATTCCCTATCCCTCCTCTGTACATGACCAAACCATCTCAGTCTGGCTTCTCTGACTTTCTCTCCAAAACAACTAATTGTGCTGTCCATCTGATGGACAGCATGATGCTGTGCTGATCCTGTGCATGATCCTGATCCTCTTCATCCTTGTCACTCCCAAAGAGAACCTCAACATCTTCATCTCTGCTCCCTCCAGGTCTGCTTCTTGTCTTTTCTTCTCTAAACCATATAGCATTGCTGTTCTCACCACTGTCTTGGACACCTTTCCTTTCATTCTGGCTGATATTCTTCGATCACATACTGCCCCTGACACTTTTTCCCCGCCCATTCCAACCTGCTAAAACCCGTTTTATTGTTGACCCTAAGGATTTGAAATCTTCCAACTTCTTGATCTCCACTCCCTGTAGCCTGACCGTTCCGCCTGGGTTCCTCTCATTCACCCACGCATATTCTGTCTTGCTGCAACTAACCTTCATTCCTCTCCTTTCCAGAGCGTACCTCCACCCCTCAAGATTTTCTTCAACCTGTTCCCTGCTCTCACTACAGATCACAAAGTCATCTGCAAACATCATGGTCCATTCCTGTCTAACCTCATCTGTTAGCCTGTCCATCACCACTGCAAACCACAAGGGGATGAGAGCTGATCCCTGATGAAGTCCCACTTCTATCTTGAACTTCTCTCTTACACCTACAGCACACCTCACCACTGTCGCACAGCTAGCACGCATGTCTTTTACCAGTCTAACATACTTCTCTGCCACTCCAGACTTCCTCACACAATACCAGCTCTCTCTGACCGTCTCTGTACTTCTCAACCAGCGTTCTTTAAGCAAACACTGCTTCTGTAGTACTTTTTCTTTTTTTTTTTTTAGGCATGAAGTTATACTGCTGCTCACAAATGCTGGCTTCTGCTCTGTCTAGTTTCCACTACTCTTTCCCATAAACTCATTGTATGGCTCATCAACTTTATCCCTCTATAGTTACTGCAATTCTGCACATCCCCCTTATTCTTAAAAATGGGCACCATTACACTTCTTCTCCATTCCTCAGGCATCTTCTCCTGCTGAATAATCTAGCTGAAACTCTATTGCTGCCTCTCCTAGACACTTCCATACCTCCACAGGTATATCATCAGGACCTTCAGGACCTTCACTCTTCTGTGTCTTCCTCACTTCACTTTAACTATTCTCTGCTACTATGTGGTCTACGATAGTCAGCTCTTCTACCTTTCCCTCTCTTTCATTTTCCTCATTCATCAGCTCTTCAAAGTACTCCTTCCATCTTCCCATCACTCTTGTAGCATCTGTCAATACATTTCCCTCTCTATCCTTAATCATCTGGACCTGCTGTACATCCTGTCCGTCTCTGTCTCTCTGTTTTGCCAACCTGTATAAATCAGTCTCTCCCTTCTTACTGTCCAACCGAGCATACAAGTCATCGTATGCCCTTTGTTTTGCCTTTGCTACCTCTATCTTTACCTTACGCTGCATCTCCCTGTACTCATGTCTGCTCTCTTCAGTCCCCCCAGTGTCCAACTTCATCTGTGATAACCATTTTCTGTGTATACTCCTGCACTTCCTCATTCCACCACCAGGTCTCCTTATCTACTTTCCTTCCAGACAACACACCAATTATTCTCCTACCTGTCTCCCTGATCACATTAGCTTTAGTTGTCCAGTCATCTGGAAGCCCTCCCTGACCACCCAGAGCACTGCTCCCTTTTCAGCTTCCACCACTTTGTCCTCTGCTCTGTCTTTGTCCTCTTTAACTTTCTTGTCACCAGAATCATTCAACAAACCACCATCCTATGCTGTCTGGCTACACTCTCACCTACCACTACTTTGCATTCACTGATCTCCTTCAGATTACCTCATCCATACAAGATGTAGTCTACCTGCTTGCTCCTACCTCCGCTCTTATAAGTTACCTTGTGCTCCTGTCTTTTCTGGAAAAAACTGTTCACTGCAGCCATTTCCATCCTTTTTGCCAAGTCTACCACCATCTGTCCCTCTACGTTCCTATCCTGGATACCAAACCTGCCCATCACTTCTTCATCCCCTCTGTTGCCTGCACCAACGTTTCCATTGAAGTCAGCACCAATTTCCACTCTCTCATTTCTGGGGATATTCTGCATTACCTCATCTAACTCATTCCAGAACTTCTCCTTCTCCTCAAACTCACATCCTACCTGTGGGGCATAGCCACTAGCAACACTGAGCATCACTCTTTCTATTTCCAATTTCAGACTAATAAGTCTATCTGACACTCTTTTCACCTCCAGAACATTCCTAACAAACTCCTCCTTCAAGATAACTCCTACTCCATTTCTCTTCCTGTCAGTACCATGATAGTACAACTTAAAACCTGCTCCTAAGCTTCTAGCCTTACTACCTTTCCTCCCGGTCTCCTGGACACACAATATATCCACCTTCTCTGCATCATGTCAACCAACTCTCTACCTTTTCCCGTCATCGTTCCAAGATTCAAAGTGAGGCTGCATTAATTATGTCACTTAACATTAAGTCAAATTTTTGGCTTCTTTAATATTGGAAAAATACCAAGCAAACCAGCAAATGTACAGAATTGCACAACAACTATCATTCTCATTTGCATTCTCATGGATTAACAGTACAATAAAAGGGCTTTCGTAAGGGAAGAGTGTAGTTAGAAATTGGGTCTGGTCTACATGTCTTTTTATGTAGAAATATGTTTTTAAAACCAAATCCCTGCCTCATTTTAGTTTGTCATGGTGATGATTCTCTGAAGGTAAAAAGACCACGTAATTGTGCATGTTTCATCTACGAAAAGAAACTTATGAAATACAGTAATGAACTAGGATCTCTAAATCTTAGCAATCCTTGATACTGCATAGTCTGTTATACTGAAGTGGCTGTTTGAAGTCATCTTTTAGTATTCACATATACACACACACACATAAATGTAAACATGTAAAATTAGTGCACTGATCTGAGGTGTGTCTTTCTCCCCCACTTCTCTGTTCTCCTCTGCTTTCCTTAACTTTATTCACAGGCTGTCAGCATCAATAAGGCGATCAACACACAGGAAGTGGCAGTTAAAGAAAAACATGCCAGGAATATCCTCTTGTTATGAATGAGTGTGTCATGTGCCTTTGCAGTACAAAAAGTACATATCCCAAATGGATCTTTCAAGGAAGCTCTTCATTAATTGTATCAAATTGATTCTTTTTGAAAAAATACAAAGACCAAGGTGCAACCCATATCAATTGACTTTTAATTGTTGATTTGGTCATGTATAATACAAAACACAACGTTTTTCTTACATTTCTGTGGCTCAATATTTTAGAGCAGTAGTTTTTATTGAAAGGAATGTCAGTATATGTATGCTGTTTAAATTTGTATCCGGTGAGCTTTTCATTTCAAAGTTGTCTCACAGATAATTTTCATCATAGATGCCATGAAATTCTAGTAGAAATAAGCAAAAAACATTCAAAATGATTGTAAAAAATTAAAGTTCAATTAAAAGACTCAAATGATACACTGAAAACTATATTTTTCAATTCTTTGGGCTTTCAGAGTAAGATATGCATTACATTTTACCCCATTAAGGAAATGGAAATCTGACGCAGGTCAGATTGAAATGTTATAACAGCAAGATTCAGTTATAGGTTTGTCAAGTCCTCCTCAATGATTTTGAGGATATAAAATGAGAAAAGAAAAAAAAAATTGACTTAGATATTGTTGTCTTCCATTTATTTTTTCACATGACATTAAGCACAACTTAGAAGGAAAAAGACTATATCGAATGCCTGGCACTGAGAGTCAGTGATCCTTGACTTCCCTGCTACCCTGCATTCTTGGAACCCATCATGAGAAAGGAGCCAACACTTTCTGGGCAACTGTCAACCGTCTTCCTCTCTCTAGCAATGCAGTGCTTTGCTGGAAGTTCTGTCATGTCTTACACAAACTGTTGCAAGATGGACATTCAAACGTATGTAAAGACCACTCATTATTTTCTCAACTACTCGCATCTAAATTTTTTTCTTCATTTTTAACTGTTCCCTCAATCTGTTTAGGTTATAAAGGACTCCATGAGGAACAAGGGAGATCTAACTGATATGAGCAGGATGTGGGTGAGGAAAACAAATACATTTACATTCTTTATGGCCAAACATATATCTATTTAATTTATTTATCAGAATACGAAAGATGCCTGAAGAAACAAGCAATTTTCATAAACGTATCATAAAAGTATTTTCATTGCATACAAAACAGTGGTGAAACCAGCACTGTTGGTGTATAAGACAGTGGCCAGGCCAGCCTTGCTGTGTGGTTTAGAGACGGTGGCATTCAGGAAAAGAAAGGAAGCAGAGCTGGAGGTTTGGACATGTACAGAGGGGGGATAGTGAATCTATTGGTAGAAGGATGCTCAAGTTGGAACTGCCAGGCAGGAGTCCAAGAAGAAGACCAAAGGTTTATGGATGTAGTGAAAGATGACATGAAGTTGGACGAGGATTCAAAGAATGTGGTTAGATGATGGCAGACCATTCGCTGTGATCACCCTGGTAGGGAAAAGCCAAAAGGGAAAGAACAAGTCGCTTTGTGTGGGAGAAATCGTATCAGATTAGATATTGTCCTTATATTTGATAAATAATACCACTGCGACACCTAGCCTACAAATATTTAGAGTTTTTGGAAAGTGCCATGTTTCTAGACTTTTGAAAGGTAGTTAATATTAATCAATGCTAAGACACAATTTAGACCCTGGTTCCTTTTAGAAGAGCACAAAGAGCATCCGAGTTCCTGGAGATACTTGTCTTTTTTTTTTTAATCAGGAACATTTTAATCTTGTGTTTGCCTGAATTTAATATTCTGTTTTTGCTGATTTCACTCACATGGGGTTAAAGGAAGTCAGGTTCCTTTGACCACTTTTTTAGCTACTCTCCTGTCATGTCGTCATAATCTACATTCCCAAGCAGAAGGGAAAATATTGTGTGAGGCAATTTGCCACAGAGATTTTCACTTAGCCTCTGTTCTCAAATCTTGGACCTTTTTCTCATTAATTATATTGTTCACCTGCATCCAACTCAACCGAAAGAAAGAATTAATGTGCTTAATGTGGTGCAGCTTAGCCCCATAAATAAAAACAGCTCTATCCTTTCATGTTCTTCAAATTTCCCCTGTAGCCAAGATGTCAAAGTTCATATTACTCTGTATTTTTAAACCAGCAAAACATTAAATTTCCACAAGGAAGGAAGATAGTTACCACCTTCATTTCGATCCTGACTCCCAATTTTAATTTCATGGTCTTCTCTGTCCTTCACATTTTTCCATATGTCCTCTCTCCATAAGGGTCATCTGAGCGAAGGCTATGGAAAGCTGTGCAGCATCTACCTCAAACTGCTCATCACCAAAATGGAGTTTCACATCAAAGTAAGTTTCTCAGGTCTCTAATAGCCAGTTGTTAGTCACCCTTATCGCACGCCATCATTGTAGCAGGCTCTCACTTCAGTACCAAGATCTCCCTGTTTTATAGTTAATTTCACCTGCTATCCTACTGGCATCAAAAAACTATAACTTATTCGCCATTTTATTGAGCAGCCAAGCAAGAGAGGTGGAGTGGAGGAATAAGGTGCTGTGATTATGTCATTGGGGCTAAAGGTTGGATCATTCCTACTGAAGAACAAGGTTTGTCTGACAAGTTAGATAGCCCACAAGATGCAGCTCATTAAGATAAAATAAGATAATACTTTATTGATCCCCAAAGGGGAAATTCAGGTGTTGCAGCAGCAACATTAGAGGAAAAAAAACAGGAAAGATATATATATATACACACATATTTCAGTGCAAACACATATGCACATAACTCATCATACATTCCCACACACACGTATACATACATTTTTACACACATACCCATACCTACATAAATATATACACAATGTACACATACACGTATATACGTACACATTTACACATTACATTTAAGTTAAGTTCAGGAATGACTTGAGTCTTACATATATAACCAAACACAATATCTTTTTCTTCCGTTTTTTATTTTCTTTATCCCATTAGCTGAAACATTTTTTATCAAAATGGTAGTAATAAGGTTTATATGGTTTAAAAGGTATCAAGGTCATTTTGGAATGGCTAATAAGATGCTTTTTAATATTATTTAAGTATTGAAAACCATAATGATGTTATAAAGATAAAAGGCCATTGCAAAACACATTTAAACTGCTTATCTATTAATCTATTAACTCAGAAGTTTACCCCTCCATCCAAACGATCCTAGGAACTCAGTTGGGTGCTTTATGCCTCTAGTAGAATCACCCAAGGCTAACAGGTCCTTGGTGATGGACCAGACAAGTTGCAGTTCAAACAGCCTCCTATGATGAACAAGAACAATGTGTTTTGTTGTTCCCGGTTGACAAGAAGGATAGCCTCCCTCTGCCTTCTGCGGGAGCGACAGGTTCTGACTGTTTGTGTCCTCGCACCGAACTCTCTCGCTCAGTGTCCACCCTTTTTGTAGTCCTTAAATGTGATGCTAGAGGTGCTCCTACCAAGGACTTCCTCGCTCTGCTATGGGCTTTAATGCCAAGGTGGGCGATGACCAGAAGACCTTGAAAAGCATGGTTAGGAGGAACTGCCCCCTCAAACTGAAACCAAGCAGTGTTTTTTTTCGACTTATGTGCTTTTCAATGATGGTCCATAACAAACAACATATAGAAGCATAAAATGCCCATATATCCATATATTCCCCTGGCACTAAGACTACCTAGACCATAGTTTGATGATCGACTGGTTTTACATTATTGGATTAGAAGCCGCATGGCTGTACAAAAATAAACGAAATTCTCTAAAATATTTGAGGTTATTGAATAAACGTGTGTGTGTGTGTGTGTGTGTGTGTGTGTGTGTGTGTGTGTGTGTGTGTGTGTGTGTGAGTGAGAAAGTACAGGATTTAGAAAAAATATAGTATTATATGGTTGTCTAAAAGAAGTGCATTCTTTACTTGATCTTCTCTTTCAGAATCCTCGTTTCCCTGGCAACCTACAGATGTCAGACAGACAGCTTGAGGAGGCAGGAGAGAATGATGTCAACAGCTTGTGAGTGTAAAGTGTTGCTGTGAGGCGCTTGTCGTTTGCAGAAATACTTCTTAGTAATGTGGACTGAAGTTTGAACTCATATTTGATGAGAAGTCTTATCATGACACATCGAAGCAGATGAAAATAAGATACACTTTTCTACTAGTCATGATCATAAGAGATCATGCCAATATTTATTGATCACCACAGGCTGATACTTAAATTAGAAATGATGAATGAAATTCAAATCCGATATGGCCAAGAGCTGTGTTTGAATATGACCCCTTTATTAAATTGTATTTGTTGGACTGACAGCCACATGTCTATTGGGATTTAGGCCCCTTAACTATTAAAGATGTATACGGTTGAGACTATAGGCTGAATTATTGAAAAAAAAAAGGACCTGCAATAGTTCAAAGAACGCATTACATTCTGCATGAGATCTCCATTTTTCTTTCTGATCAGTACAGCAGGTACAGTTTTATTTTATTTTTTTTTAGCGATTAGAGTGGATGACCTCATTAAAAGAAGTTAAAATGTGTCTCTTCACACAATTTAACTTAATCTAAAGATCCTTACTTTTTTTGTCCAATGACTATCAGAGTAAAACGAGTATAACAAGGCATCTTTAGTTTTTAAGAAAACTGAAGTTCAAAAAGTGTCTCATCTTATTCAATATAAAATAAATATAAATGTGTAGTTATAATTTGTAGAAAGTTGACATTTACATTTTGCTAATCTTACAGTTTCTTGATGTTTCCTTCTTTGTCACTGTAATAAGATTATACATACAAACTATTTTTCAGCTATAAATACTGGTCAGTTCTTTGAATATATAGCCTGGACCTGTGTTGCCTTATCAGATGAGTAGCTGTAGGAGATTTTCTGCATAAGATTTGGGAGAGATAAGATAAGATAAGATAATACTTTATTGATCCCCATAGGGGAAATTTGGGTGTTGCAGCAGCAACAATAGAAAAGAAAAAAAAAAAAAAAAAAAAAAAAAACAGTTAGGAAAGACATATACACACATATATAAATGCATACATGCCCACACACATATACATACATACTGTATATACATACACAGACCGATACCTACATATAATATATACACACATATATACACAATATACACATATACATATATACATACACATACAGACATAGATAGCAAACACAAGCAAGAATATATAGAGTAAGTGAACCAAAGTGACCCGTAGTAGTTATGGGCACCACACGTGTGAGTGGGTGACGGAGTGATGGGGTGGTGGTCGCACAGATACCCCCAGGCAGTCAGGGCTGTGTCCCGTCCAGACTGCTGTTATACAGTCTGATGGCCGTGGGCACAAAGGAGCGCCTGAAGCGTTCAGTTCTGCACTGGGGTGGGATGAGCCGCTGGCTGAACGAGCTGCTCATCTGCCACAGCTCGTTGTGCAGGGGGGGGGAAGGATTGTCCAGGATAGCTCCCAGTTTGTCCTTCACCCTCCGCACAGCCACCGACTCGAGATGGTCG
>CAAKHD010003227.1:25973-102662 GCA_901007705.1 Fistularia tabacaria | reverse complement strand
GCCTGTCCATCACCATTGCAAACAGGAAGGGGCTCAGAGCTGATCCCTGATGAAGTCCCACCTCCACCTTGAACTTCTCTGTTTCACCTACAGCACACTTTACCACTGTCTCACAACCAGCATACATGTCCTGGACCAGTCTAACATACTTCTCTGCTACTCCAGACGTCCTCATACAAAACCAGAGTTCTTCTTTCAGCACCCTGTTGTATTCTTTTTCTAGGTCTACAAAAGCGCAATGCAGCTCCCTCTGACCTTCTCTGTACTTCTCAATTAGCATTCTCAAAGCAAATACTGCATCTGTAGTACTCTTTCTAGGCATGGAGCCATACTGCTGCTTGCAAATACTGACTTCTGCTCTCAGTCTAGTTTCCACTACTCTTTCCCATAACTTCATTGTGTGGCTCATCAACTTTATCCCTCTATAGTTACTGCAGTTCTGCACATCCACCTTATTCTTAAAAATGGGCACCATCACACTTCTTCTCCACTCTTCAGGCATCTTCTCACTCTCTAAGATCCTGTTGAATAATCCAGCCAGAAATTCTACCGCTGCCTCTCCTAGACACTTCCATACCTCCACAGTTATATCATCTGGACCAACTGTCTTTCCATTCTTCATCCATTTCAATGCCCTCCTCACTTCACTTTTACTAATCTCTGCTGTACATCCTTTCCGTCTCTATCTCTCTGTTTTGCCAACCTGTATAAATCATTCTCTCCCTCCTTACTGTCCAACCGAGCATACAAGTCATCGTATGCCCTTTGTTTTGCCATTGCTACCTCTATCTTTACCTTACGCTGCATATCCCTGTACTCCTGTCTGTTCTCTTCAGTCCCCTCAGTGTTCCAATTCTTCTTTGCTAACCGCTTTCTCTGGATACACTCTTGCACTGCCTCATTCCACCACCAGGTCTCCTTATCTGCTTTCCTTCCAGACGACACACCGAGTACTCTCCTACCTGTCTCCTGATCACATTAGCTGTAGTTGTCCAGTCATCTGGAAGCTCTCCCTGACCACCAAGAGCTTTTCTCATCTCCTCCCTGAAAACCATACAGCCCTCCTCCCCTTTCAGCTTCCACCACTTTGTCCTCTGCTCTACCTTTGACCTCTTCATCTTCCTTGTCACCAGAGTCATCCTACAAACCACCATCCTATGCTGTCTGGCTACACTCTCACCTACCACTACTTTGTAGTCACTGATCTCTTTCAGATGACCTCGTCTACACAAGATGTAGTCTACCTGCGTGCTCCTCCCTCTGCTCTTATAAGTTACCCTATGTCCCTACTCTCAGTCCCAGACCCTTGCCTTTCTCTCTGCTTCCGAACACGCCTTCCTCCTCTCCTTCTTCGACCCACAGCTGCCCAATTTCCATTGGTACCCTGTAGGTTATCGGCACCAATGGTTGTTCACCCGGGCCTTGACCAATCCGGTATGAAATTTTTAGGTTTGATTCGCATATTTGGTTTTGGCAAAAGTTTTACGCCGGATGCCCTTCCTGACGCGACCCTCTGCATTTATCCGGGCTTGGGACCGGCTGAGGGAGACACTGGCCCATGCCCCCCCGAGTCTGGCTGCAGGAGACACTGGCCCGTGCCGCCCTGAACCTGCATTTAATAACAGTATTTCCGAAACAGTGAATATCTTTGAACCCACTACAATAGAATCAAATTTAATCCTCTGTAAATCATTTTATAAACAGCTTGACATGAATATAATGAGGCAAAAAGATAGACATTGCGGATTAATTTAATGGAATGTTCCTTTTCACATTGAACAATGCATAATGCTACAAAAACCACTGTGTGACATCGGATAAAAAAAAAAGAAACAGAAAGAAATGTAGGCAACTGTTATTATTGCAATGCTCCCATTTTTTCGCACTTTTTAGTTTCGATGTCATTGTCTTTACGATTTATTACTGTTTAAGTACCTCTGGGCTTTCCCAGACAACCTTCATCTTGTGTGTGTGTGGGGGGGGTGTAAATGGATTCAAGCTTCAAGTAAAATTTTAATGCAAAAAACATGGTGGATTTGATGATTTTGTCTTTGCCTTGAATTTCTTTTCCATGGAGAAAAGAACGTCTCTTTGTACTAAATCAGAACAAGAAGTCGTACTTCATGTGTAAGAACCATAAAAAACACGTGTATTTGTAACTACTTTTCTTGGATATCTGTATTCATTTCTCGACTCACGTTTTTTTTTATTTTTATTATCATTATTATTCTCATTTCATTTTATAAAACAGCAGCATGGGATATGAGTGCAAACACAATGTGACCCTGTTTATGCCATCAGCTCATCTATTGCAAATTATGGACAGGTTATTAAGCACAATATGATGCCTGCGATTCGCAATGATAAGGACTAGGCTGTTCTTTTCAGAAGTGCCTCTCACTTTGTCCTTAACTGTGAACGGACACCCTACTGAACGTCTTCTTGGCCATTGCTGTGGACAACCTGGCCAACGCACAAGAACTTACCAAGGTAGAAGTAAAAAACGACAAAGTCCTCTCACATCTGATGCGAGTAAGTCTCGGACCTCTCCAGGTAATTCACCTGCTTTCACTCCTTTGGTCAGGATGAAGAGGAGGCAGAGGCAGCCTTCAACCAGAAACACGCTCTACAGAAAGCCAAGGAAGTTGGACCGCTGTCCTCCTTTATGTCCTCAGAGTAAGTGGTGTGAGGAGCCGCGCCTCCTCTCTCTGTCTTTTTCTTGAAATTCAAGTCACTTAGTGTGAGTCTTATAGGCCGGTCTGCGATTCCACACCGCAGATGTTGATGTCCGACGCAACTACTGCCTGTGCGTGGAGTAATTAATAATGGAGGTCAAGGGTCACGGATAGTTAGCTGAAACACTCCTGCTCGTCTGCAGCGTTTGTACTCGACGGTGTCGCGCTCGGGACATACTGCTACTTCTTTAGCAAAGGGTCTTCCATCCAGCCTTTGACTGCTCCCAGCACTGTCATTTGCTCCAAATTGAATTCTATGTCTCCATGGTTACTGCTTCCCTGACAGGATGGGAGGCTCTGTATGTTGTCATGGATACAGGGTTCCAGACTGGCTAAATTAACATGGTGCTCATTATCTTGATATACTTCTTTACTCAATGTTCTCTCTGGAAAACCACTTTTCGCTCAGACTTAAATATATTCGCTTGTGGAAAACTTGACCTGGAAAGTACAATGGCCTTGTTTTTCTTAACACCAAGGTTTTTATACAGGGACTGATCGGGGATTGCACCGTTGTAGGTGGTTGAAGTGCATGTGCATGTAGAGGAGTGGTCACTGAATGTCTTTAAATGCACGCAGACCTTTGGAAAAGAAGCATCGTGTTGCATGGGCATGTGTGAGATTTAATTATTTTACTTTTTAAACACCTCCTGTCTTTCTTTTTTTTTTTTTTCGAGCTTTTCTATTATTTTTTTGTTATGAAAATAATAAACAGAAGAAAAAATACCCACACATGTGCTTTAGTTCATTTGGGCCATCTGAGGGTCAGGCTCTTGTCAAAGCCAATAGAGAAGACTGGAATATCACAGGGTCATTTGGACCAGCATCTCTATTCTGTGAACTTTAAGGGCTTCTCTCGTGTCAGCATTGAAACCCTGGCTGTACCTGCCCCTGTTGATCCTGGAGGGAACTTGCATGGCAGTATTTGTTCCTCTGTAACAATACATGCGGCATGTCGGGAGTAAGTGACGATTTCGCCCGTGGACTGCATGCATCCAGTCAGCATGATCGAGGGGAGGAAAATAAGACAAGAACAAACTGCCAAACTACATTTCCGTAAACTGCTTTTTGGTGCGTGTGATTTTCTTTCATTGTGGGTTTCTCAAATATTTGAAGCTTATATACCGATGTGAAGACAAACGCACACACGAGTTGCACCAGCATGAACCCCAAGAATGTCGATTTGGTTTAAGGCGGCCATGGTGTTCCAAACTGCATCCCGATGTGATGGTTTGTTTCAAAGGATATCGAGGATTTACTCTGTCCTGTGTTTGCTGTCCTCCCTCCCCCCCACGTATCCATACTGTAACTCAGACTGTCCTAACATCTCTACTTAAGGTGTCTCTATCAATGTCGCTCTTACTGTTGATGTTTATTAATGTTGTTTAATAAGTCTACAACAGCTGCCATCTCGTTTGTCAACGTGTCGCTTGCCTTTGACGGAGACACACAACAAAGCGTCAAGTTTCCATTCACTATTCCTTAAATGCCCCGCAATCGAAACACGCAAATGTTCAATCTGGGTTTTTCGAAATTGGTTAATAGTTATACTATAATGGCAATACTGCCATGGAATCGTAAAAATCGTCAAATTGTGTTGTTGCGTGTCTCCCGGCCTGTTCTGTCTCTGCTCACAGATGTACTAATGTCTTGTTTTCAACCAATCGCTCATTGATAACACGGACCACACAAGAGTCCACGCTCCAGTAAGTAACACGTACTGTTCTGTTAACTGTCTCTTCAACTCTCTGCGTTGTAAAGTCTTCATACCCCCCCTCCCACACCCGTCCCACGAAACTCGCAGACATTATTCGAGTCCATAGCTGTCGAGTTTATACCTGCTGATTTCATTCTGCATTTTGCTCATTTTGTTGTGAAAGTCGCAAACTCTTCCTGGCTTGGTTGGCACTGTATTTCACCTGACATCTGCATTGATCCAGTAAACCGTTGCATTGTGTAAAACATCAATTTCCTGTATACATGCAGTGACTTTTCAAAAAAAAAAATTGCCAATGAGCTTGTGTAAAATATATATATATATATATATAAATAAATAAATAAAAAGTCCTCTCCCATTGGTCTTTTCACGAGAAGAACGCCTCATTATTGACATGTTGTTGTGCATGATGGTGTCTCACAAAACATAATTATTTTGATTGATTTTTCAAAAAAATATATTCCCAATGATCTTGTATAATGATATAGATATATAAATAAAAAGGGAAAAAATTTGATTTGTAATAATGGGTCAACAGTCAATTTAGGTTGTACACAGCTAAACCTGGATCCATCCCAAAATGTGCAACTGAAATAAAAGCATCACAAATATAATATGGCACTCAGTGTGATAGATCGCTGCTTGTATTTACTGATCGTTTGTCTTTTCTTTCTCTTCCCAGGGGAAGTCGGAGAAGGCGGCCCTACTTGTACAGGAAAAGAGCTATTCACCGCAGCCGGCCCACCTACTCTTGCTCCCTGGAAGAAGCCAGGGGAAGCATCAGGGAGGGCTGCCCACCTCCACCACTCAAACCATCTAACTCTTTCATGTCCAGGAGAGAGAGAAGAAAGAGGATGACCATGTCAGTGTGGGAGCAGAGGACCAGCCAGCTCCGGAGACACCGCCAGATGTCCAGCAGGGAGATGCTGTACAGCAGCCCCAGCGAGGAGACGGACGGTCCTCCTTCCTCCACACAAGGTCAACACCCTGTGTCGTTGCATCGCAAGGCCATGCAGAACGCACCATCTGGGAGTCTAAAGGGTTTGACGGAGCCCTCGGCCCCGCCAAGTAAGAAACAGGCCTCGGGTGATGTTCCCGAAGATCTGACGGCAGTGCTGCCGCCGGAGTCACTGGACCCCCTGACCGCGCCCCCGCCTGACGCGATCTCGTCCACGCCCGCACCGGAGCCTCCTGAGACCGAGTCCACCTTCCAGAGCGGGAGGCTGGGTGTGAATCAGACCCACAACACTGTCAGCGAGCGCAAAAGTCCTCGGCTGAACGGCGAGCGGCAGCACAGGGCAGTGAAGAAGTTCAGACCGCCCGATAATAGCGACACTCTGACCCCTGAGATGGGGGGTCATGGTAGGATCAGGGGCAGGAGGGCACAACATTACTGTGACCATCAAACCGGGACCAGGAGTCAGGAGTCTTCACAACGGAAAGGAAACACGGCGGGGAGCCGCCCGACCAGCGGGGAGAGGAACGGAAGCGGAGGGAAAGAAGGGGAAAAGGACGAGGAGAACGAAATGAAAGAGGGAGAGTTGTCTAAACCCGGGGAGAGCAGGTGAGATGAAGCCGACGCTCTTAATCGAGCATCTGTAATGTTTTACTAAACAAATGACAAGGCCCTTTTTCTCACGCTTGGTAAATCGATCAAAAACTAAATCAGGACAAAGGAAGGAATCAAGCAGCCAAATTAATGGGTGAAAAAGTTTTCGGTTTCTTTTTTAAACGTAACAGGGGATCTAACAATCTCTAACCTGCTATGAAATAAATCTTTTAAGATGTCATTGGAATGATTCTACTCCTGAAAAGAACGTATTGATTACTCATAAAGTATGTCAGCGGACATTATGGTCCGCTTTGTTGCACATTCAGATCAACTCTACCCTGTCCACCATCCTGGCTAATGTTAAAGCTAACTTTGGCAAACTTTTTGCACCGCTTTAAAGAAGGATTCCTCAAAGGTTTATCATTCCATGCTGTTTTTTAAATCTGCGTTAGCATTGCTCAACCCTGCGCTCATCGGACTGCAATTGCAAAACTACAATCTGCACAATCTGATCCAACATGGAGGCCAGTGTTGCCTCTCTCTATCCCAAGCATGCTCGCTGAAACGCAATCAGCTCTTTTGCTGCTGCTAACAACAACCTTATGTACAATACAAACACCAAAAATCTTGCAAGATACAGCCCACAAAAAGGAAACGGGAGGTTTCAATGTTATCAGGAGTATTTTCATTTTCAAGAAATTATGACGCAGGAAGAATGGGAAATCCACTAGATAGTGATCAAATTCCACTTTGAATTCCAACTGTGCGACTATTTCTACAGAGAGGTTGAGCAGAATGAGGGCGGGGACGCTGACCCGCCCGATGATAAGGGTGAGGAGGAGGACAAATGTCAGCATGCGATACCACAGAGCAGCAAGGAAGATCAAGAGATCGACCAGGACCAAAATAAGACGTCATTCAGCTCCAGCGTAATCATTGACATGCCCAATGTGTCGTCGTCCCTGGAGCTCTCCACAATTACAGGTGTCGGTAGCAGATCCAAATGAACGCTTTTCTCCTTGTTTGTGTTTTACTTCTTCATTTTTTTTTCATCCGTCTCTAGTGAACAGCAAAGATCCCGAAGCCTCCAAGTTAGACAAGGGCGAGGCTGAAGAGACGAAACCTGCCAGCGCCGCAACGCCAGACAGCATGTTCATCTTCAAACCTGATAATCCGTGAGTTGCCACAACCTCCCCCATTGGTCTTTTTCATGAGAGGAATGGACCTTTCTTTTTTTTTTAGGAAATCATCATGTTGACCATAAAGTTTTTGCATTGAAGGAATATTGCCGAATAGATTGAGAAAACACATTAACAATCTTTGATGCCGAGAGTTTGATCAAAAATCACTGGTTATCTGACCAGATAAACAAAACTGGGTCTATATTTATGACTAATTGCATATATTCAAATCATTAGTTCTGGACAATTTTTTTTCTACTGAGTTGCACATGATTTAGTCTCACAAAAACATAATTATTTTGATTTTTACGGTTTAAAAAATGATGGAACTTGGCCATAAATAGCAGCAAGAATAAATATTTTACTGCCAAATGTTCAGATTTCAGCTTTTAAGGTCTTAGTAGGTTGATTTTTAGCATTTCCAGTCTCAAAGCGAGTTATTTTCCAGCGTTGCGTTCACGACTGTGTCCTCCTCTCACTTCACCTACTTCTTCATTGGCAGTTTCCCATCCCTGCCCCTCAATATCTCATCAGGCTTGGAAGTGAAAAGCTGGCGCTGAACCGGTCAATTTCAATTGTAACAGCAAAGACACTAAATCGCTGTAAAGGATTCAAGGAAAGATCCGTTTCTTAATTACTAAGATACTAGATACTAAGACTTGAGGCACCTCATCATCTGACTTGGGCAGGCAAATTGTGGAATAGAGTAATGAATGAGTTGCATTGAATGAGTTGCATTGATTATCTTCCTTATTGACCTTAATTTCCTAAAACTTCGGTGTAATACATCCCAGGAGCTCATTGCATCTTCATCATTTATCATTTCAACCCGCAGTTGCTCTCTCTCATCTGCTCATCTGCAGGGTGCGGCGAGCGTGTCACTACGTGGTGAACTTCAGGTACTTTGAGATGTCCATCCTCCTGGTCATAGCTGCCAGCAGTATCGCACTTGCTGCGGAGGACCCAGTGGCCACCACCTCTGACTGGAACAAGGTCTGTGTACTCATGTGTACTTCCTGTATCGCCTGGCTGAAGATGATAGATCAGTGTTGGAATCCAAAACACTCTTCCCAGTTGGTCCTCATTCGTCAGTTATAGCTGTGGATAGGGCCATAAAGGAAACGAATTAGTGAGATTTTAATTGCTTTGCAAAAGTGGGATCTGATGAATGGCTATCAAAATGACTGTCATATTAAAACTCCAGCTCGGCGCAGTCAAATAAAGACAGACTGAAATGTCGTTAAAATAAGGCAACATTTAGATCGCTCTTTTTCTCAAGCTGTCATATTTGTCGTTCTACAGGTTCTACGCTATTTTGATTATGTATTCACCGGGGTCTTTACCTTTGAAATGATTATCAAGGTGAGTGAGATGGAAAAGCGATGCACCACAATCTTTTATACGTGACTTCTCTTTCATGGTCTTTCACACTTTCTGAGCTCAAAAGTACTTTTTTTTTTCTTTTTGAGAATGAAACGATTTTTATTGGAAGTTATATAAGCAGTAAGCAGTTTTCAAATCCGTTGTTTTTTTTATTTTATCTGCTTGATGTTTGAGGTATACCTAGGAAACAGGCTATAGATAGCCTTAGCCCCGAGTGCAGGATATGCGGTATAGGTAAATAAAAAAAAATGAATGAATAATAAAATAATGAGACAAAATATGATAATTTAATAACTACATTTGGTGATAACCTAAGAACAAATAGCTTGGATGATCTGTGTAACGTGTAACGTCCCCATAGTTTTTTAATCAAATCTTTATATATTGCAAATGATAATTTTTTTATTATTATGATATAATCTGCACAAGTATGTTTGAAAATATGTGGGTGCAAGGGTGAGGGATTACAAGAAAGAAAGCTCACAGATGACCATCCGGTGAGGCTGGCAGGTCTGAAAGGCTGGTATTTAAACTGTGACCAATCAATAGACAGTCCCCAATATCTTGATCTGGCAGCTGTATCCTCTTCAAAGATTTGATTTTGAATGCAGAGGCTCCTCATGCGGAGAAGCAGGACTCTGATAACCATTAAGAAACCAGAAAATAACCCTTGAAAATAAGGGGTAATTTTCACATATTTAAAAAAAAAAAGAAACTGTTTCTGGTAAACTGTTGGAAATCCACTTCACTTCCTGGTCTGTTTTTAAATCAGATGATTGACCAGGGTCTGATCCTCCATGACGGCTCGTACTTCCGAGACCTGTGGAACATTCTGGACTTCATTGTGGTGGTTGGAGCACTGGTGGCCTTCGCCCTCACGTTAGTCTCATGATCGTTTAATGCTAAAATCATTTTTTTGCACCATATAATTTAACAGTAAGTATAAAGCAGCAACTTCGACTGTAAGTTTCTTTAAATGATTGAAAATTATTTCAAGACTTGAGGGTTTTCAGCATCAGGACATGATTGATTTCTAATATTTTCCCCTGGAAAAGGTACATTCTTAAATTATTCTAGCAAACTACATCCATCATACATTTTTTTAAATTTTGAAATAAGACCATCTTATAATGTATTTTGGTTATTTGGCATTTAGATTTTTAAGTATTAACTATCAAACTGTTCTCAAATGCATTTATGGGTAATAACCATTAGATTAATGTCGTAATAGTTTATATGTGATGATAAAAGCTACAAGTATCTGGAAATTCATTGATTTAATTCAACAGAAAGTGCAAGATTGTTATTCTTAAGACATAGAGAAGACATAAATCACCGTGCGCAGATGTTCTGTCAATATTCCACCTCTTGATGACTATGTCCCCTCTGACTTGTCGATCTCTCGCTGGGGATGGTGACCCCCCCTCCCCCGCGCGAATGACCTGCAGCAATGTGATGGGGTAAGAGCCATTGGGAACGAACCTCTCCTGCATCTGATCAGATAAACAGTTCTGGTTTTCTGGGAGCGTCATAAAATGCATCTGTCATGGTGATCTTTCCACACAGAAACAACAAAGGACGGGACATTAAAACCATCAAGTCTCTACGAGTCTTACGAGTCCTCCGACCCTTAAAGACCATCAAGAGACTACCTAAACTGAAGGTCAGGCCAGACTTACCTTTACCTGATATTATACTTTCTATCTATATGTAATGTCCAATCCATAATAAATACATTACATATTTTAGTAGACATTTCAGTAGCTTGTTGGCATTTGGCTCAGATGCAAATACAGATATTTAGAAGAAAAAAAAATAGTATCATCACCTTCTTAAAATAATTGCCTGAGACATTTTTATTTAGACATTTTTTTGTATTAATCAACTCATTCAACACAGGACTCATTTTATTGTGTTTTCAGAAAAACTTGAAAAACTTGACTTAGGCGACTACTTTCAGAGGGTGACGCTAAATAGACCTGTGTATCGTCTAGTTAAGGAATGTAAACAGTGCCCTCAAAAGATTGTGGCGTCCCGCAGGGGTCCTCTGGGATGTGACTTGCCAAACCAGAGTTGAAGCCGTTGAATGGGCTTCGGCCAACGGCCACCACTGTCACAGAGGAAAGCCCTGATCGCACAAAAGGATCAAATTTAGATTGTCCTAGTACTTCTAGAAAGGACATTTGAACAGTCATGTCAGAAGGTGTGGCCATGCGTTCAACCATTAGATTATGCAACTTTTAATTTATTAACATGGTGTACGGCAGTAATTAAAACGATTTTTTTCAGAGTTTCATGCCGATAGTTTTGAAAATCTGCTATTTAACCATCTGAATGCCTAGCATGACAGGTGTGAGGCTTCCCAGCCCCTGACCTCAGACCCCTCCCCCCCTCGTGTACGACTCTTTCAGGCCGTGTTCGACTGTGTGGTGACGTCGCTGAAAAACGTCTTCAACATCCTGATTGTTTACAAGCTATTCATGTTCATCTTCGCCGTCATTGCCGTTCAGCTCTTCAAGGGGAAGTTCTTCTACTGTACTGACAGCTCCAAAGACACAGAGAAGGACTGCCAGTAATTCTTGTTATTACATTGGTGTACTTTTTGCTTCGTTTCTTTTCTGCAGATTCAGATTTTCCATCTTTCCAAAAGTCAACTCATCTCATCCGTACTGTACTTCTGGCACATTTCTTCTTTCCATTATTATTCTGTTATTTAGTAAAGAATATTTATCGATTCTATTTAATAAAGGTACTTGTCCTTCATTTATGAGTCCAAACTTGTTAGATATGTCAAATCTTCTGTCATGTGACTTCCACTTCCTATTGCTCAGCCCGTCACATTCATGTCTCATCCAGGGGTTACTACATCGACTACGGGAAGGACAAGAAAGAGGTGAAGAGAAGAGACTGGAAGAGGCACGAGTTTCACTATGACAATGTTATTTGGGCCCTGCTGACTCTCTTCACCGTCTCCACTGGAGAGGGTTGGCCCCAGTAAGTATCTGAAGCTGGAGGTGTGCGAGCTCTCGTGGCAAACAGTGAAACCCAACAAGAGTGTCGTCATATCTCATTTCCATTCAGCATCATTCATTTATGAATCTTCTTCTTTGGACAAATGTGGCCTTTATTGAAGCTATTGTGAAAAAATGTAAATTGCTTGACCATCATTTTCCTCTGCATCATCTCACTGTAGACAGATTTTTTTTCTCTGTTTTTTCGAGTGGGTAATGTTTGGTCCCCAATTGGAAAATTGGAAAATTGGCATTCGATCCCCACTTATGAGATATAAACATCCTAAAACAACGGATGCTGTTAACTGAATTACAAGTCAGAGATGGAAAAAAAGATTTGGCATAAGGAAAGAAAAATAATCGCAAATCTCAAGGTTATGGTTCCATCCATAGCTTAATTATTTGTTTGTTTTTCTGTCAGTGGGATCCTCTAATTCACTGGGATCGACTCATTTCCGAGTCATTTTTGAAATCATTTTTGACTTTACGCAGCACCTTGAACCAATATCCTTTGCTACTCCATGTGACTGTGTCGTCACCTTGATCAAGGACATCATATTTTCTTTGCCAGTTGTTGATCTTGTTGCCACATAGCTGCTTTTTAATGTTGTCAGTAGTTTGTGGAGAACTGAAAGCTGATACGGTTCAGGGCTCTTCAAAGAGGTCTGCGCTCTTCGAGTGTCCTTCTAGGTATTATCAGCATCACATCTCTGCTCTGCCAGGGTCCTGCAGCACTCGGTGGACGTGACTGAAGAGGACAGGGGTCCCAGCCACGGCAACAGGATGGAGATGTCTATCTTCTACGTCATCTACTTTGTTGTCTTCCCTTTCTTCTTTGTCAACATCTTCGTGGCACTTATCATCATCACCTTCCAGGAGCAGGGAGATAAGATGATGGAGGAGTGCAGCCTGGAGAAGAATGAGGTTTGACAACACAAGAAACAAAACCTTTTTCTTTTTAAGTCGCAGCAGCAAAATTATGAACTATTATTTGTTGAGTGTTTGACAGGGGGTTAGACAGGAATGTCCATGGACCATGATTTTTGCAGATGACCGTAATCTATTGCGAGAGCAAAGAACAGGTGGAGGAAAATCTAGAGGGGTGGAGGTGTGCCCTTGAAAGGAGACGAACAAAGATTTGCCACAGCAAGACAGAATGCATTTGTGAGTGAAACTGACCAAAGTGGACGGTGAGGCTACAGGGAGTGGATTTCAAGTACCGTTACTTAGGGTCGACAGTCCAGAGCAACGGAGAGTGTGGAAAAGAGGTGAAGAGACGGGTTCAAGCAGGTTGGAACAAATGGAGAGAAGTGTCAGGATGTGATGAAATAGTATCAGCCAGAATGAAAGGAAAGGTGTACAAGACATTGGTGAGACCAGCGAAAGCACTGAAGAAAAGACAGGAAGCAGAGCTGGAGGTAGCAGAGATGAAGATATTGAGGTTCTTTTTGGGAGTGACGAGGATGGATAGGATCAGGAATTAGTCCATCGGAGGGACAGCACATGTTAGATGTTTTGGAGAGAAGGTCAGAGAAGCCAGACTGAGATGGTTCTCTAATGTACAAAGGAGAACTAGTGAATATATTGGTAGAAAGATGCCGGGTCTGGAACTGCCAGGCAGGACGTCTAGAGGAAGACCAAAGAGAAGATTTATGAATGCTGTGAAAGAGGACATGAAGTTAGCTTCTGTGAGTGAACAGGACATAGAGAATAGATGGAGGACGTTCACCCCAGAAGGGACAAGTCGAAAGGAAAAGATTTGTATTTCACATGATATATGGCAGCCTGCACTTAAATCATGATGCATTCAATGTCCCTGCGAGTATGGTAAGTCTAAGTTTCCAATCTTTCCTCTTCCTCTTTTTAAGGCTTCATATATCGTCGATGTTTTGAATCAAGACTGTAAAGTCCACTATGAAATGTGCACACTTCGAAAGTTGATTTGAGTCCTGAATATTTGCAAAGAGTGAAGTTCTGAATGGTCGTCTTCTGTCCACTGTCTCACACATGGTGTTATCTCCTCCCTTTCTGCTGTTTCTCTGGATTTCAGAGGGCGTGCATTGATTTTGCCATCAGTGCGAAGCCCCTGACCCGTTACATGCCCCAAAACAGACACACCTTCCAGTATCGCCTGTGGCATTTTGTGGTGTCGCCTTCTTTTGAGTACACTGTCCTGGCTATGATCGCTCTCAACACCATAGTCTTGATGATGAAGGTAAAGTGAAGGAAAATGTAGCATCTATGTTGTTTTAACTGTGAGCAGAGGATTACGTAACCAGGATAGCCACATCTTCTCTCATGGAGCAGCAAATGTTAACACTTCGGGTTTTTCAAATAAGCCAAGATGAGCAACCCCTGCAAAAAAAAAAACGGAACACAAATCAGAAACTATTTCCTCTCTCCATCTCACAGGTGTACACTGCGATGTTTGCTTTCGATTCTGTGTGTCCCCCAACCCTTTCGCCGATATTTTTGTTATGTTACCGTCCCCTTTCTCGTTGCTATTGATTTCCCGAAATGGTCTTTTCCGGGGCTGTTCAGACAGACAGACGCGGGGTGACTCAGCCTGTATTAAATATTGATCCATAATGTCCAGGGGCTGCTATTTAGCATGACCTCATTAACTGTGGCTGCCGCCTCTGGAGGAATGACTCCTTTTATAGTGCGACAGATGAAAGGTGCAGAGACTAAGCCGCTATTTATGGGTCTGGAGGGATCTTCCATCAACCTGTAGAGCTGCAGGTTCCAGGCTCTGACTTGTATCACGAGGTTAAATCGCAGTGATGCAGAGGAGAAAGTTTCACATTTCAACACTGAATGCTTGTGTTTTTGTATTTTCAGTATTATTCTGCCCCCCCGGCGTACGAGGCGGTACTGAAACACCTGAACACAGCTTTCACTGTGCTCTTCTCTGTGGAGTGTGTCCTCAAGATCATGGCCTTTGGGTTCCTGGTAAGATTCATGAAAATGCCCCCCTCTTCGCAAATGTATCTTGCATACCATCTTAGATTGTTTTCTTTTTTTTTTTTTGTCCACAGAACTACTTCCGGGATACCTGGAACATTTTTGATTTTATCACCGTCTTGGGCAGCATCACTGAGATCATAGTTGACTTGCAGGTGAAAAAATATTGATAAAAAGGTTTGGAATGCAAAAAAAAACAACAACAACCTGTGATTGACATGCGGTCATGTAATAAACCTACATTTTTCCTCCCCTCTGTGCCCCCCCTCTTCGCCCACCGCCAGTTTGTCGATACGTTTAACATGAGTTTCTTGAAGCTGTTTCGAGCAGCTCGGCTGATTAAGCTGCTCAGACAGGGATACACGATACGTATCCTTCTGTGGACATTCGTCCAGTCCTTCAAAGCTTTACCCTACGTGTGCCTGCTCATCGCCATGCTGTTCTTCATCTACGCCATAATTGGCATGCAGGTCAGGAAATCCGCAGACACACACATTAAATCACCCGACATGTTCATTTAACAGTGACCGGTTACGGAACTGAATGCTGTCGACGTGTGCGTCCTTCTGCCGGTTTTCTAGCCATTTATTCATTTTTTCTTTTAAAATATAAATCAGGTTTTTGGGAATATAAAGCTGAATGAGGAGACTCATATAAATCAGCACAACAACTTCAAGACCTTCTCTGGTGCACTGATGCTGCTTTTCAGGTAAGGAATGTTCAGTATAAATCCGACTTTTAACGTTAAAATATATGTTTCAGATATAAACAAATAGCACAATTTGCTCAATTGTGCATCCTTTTCATGTGTGTGTGTCCAGGAGTGCCACAGGGGAGTCATGGCAGGAGATAATGTTGTCCTGTCTTGGCGGGCAGCAGTGTGAGACAGACCCCTCACTTCCCCTTGCAGCTTTGTCAAGCGACCAGGAGGGGGGTTGTGGTTCGGACTTTGCCTATTTCTACTTTGTGTCCTTCATCTTCTTTAGTTCTTTCCTGGTGAGAGGAGAAAAACAAAACACATGTTTTGTTTACTCACGGACTGTCAGAATGCGCTGCCCTTTTTCACTCCACGTTTGTTTTCACTTCAGATGCTGAACTTGTTTGTGGCGGTTATAATGGATAACTTTGAGTATCTGACCCGAGACTCATCCATCCTCGGCCCCCACCACCTCGATGAGTTTGTTCGAATTTGGGGGGAGTATGATCGTGCAGCCTGGTCAGTGTCTCTCGGTCCTCGTGCAAAATGTTCGTTGTTTTTTTTATGATGTCAAGTAATATATGTCAACTGGTAGAACAATATACATTTCATAAAACTTATATGATCTATTGTTCAACAATTTATAGCAGATAAACACTGGAACTGTGTGCAATCGCTGCACCCAGGGACTCTGTCAGGAAAGTAGTTCCAACTATGGTCTGTTTTGAAACCCAAACTGTCTCATTATTTTAGAGTATGACCTCAGGCTGTGGAGGATGCATTTATCAGATTTACATAACAATGTTTTAGAGTAGCTGAAATTTGTATTGGACTGCTTTTGAAGGAAAGAGTGATAGGGTTTTCCAAAGCACCATTCTCTGGCCTAGAGTGAGGTCTCCGTAATGTGCTCATGTAATAGGTGGACGGATGGATGGATGGATGGATAGATAGATAGATAGATAGATAGATAGATAGATAGATAGATAGATAGATAGATAGATAGATAGATAGATAGATAGATAGATAGATAGATAGATAGATAGATAGATAGATAGATAGATAGATAGATAGATAGATAGATAGATAGGATAAAGATATAAAGTTAAGTCCTGGTTAAATGGACCATGAAATGTAAAGAATCTTCTAAAACCTTTACCAACTAAGGAAATTGTGAAAACATTAATCTTTGTCTCACTGGCACAGTAACATTAACTCCAGCCTTGATTAAGCTGTAAGAGCTCATCGTGCCGACTAAACTTTAATTGCGACGGTTCCTCATGACCATTATTATGTACATATAATTACAGCTACACTTTAGAGTGCAAGTTGGCAGCTTAGTGAGGGACATTTCGAATATCGTTGGAAAAAAATGCACCTTAGGAAACAAACACTGGAAGGGGACTTCAGGAACTAGTGTCTGGCTTTGTGATTCATGTCTCACTGTAAATATTTATGTTTTAACATTGTACGGTTGTTTCAAGACAACTCCAGGTTAAGGCCCCATTCCCCCTTGTTGTGGACTACAAGGCTGTAATGACACACAACTAAAGACGTATATGTTCTTTTCAGTGGAAGGATCCACTATAAGGAGATGTACAAAGTTGTGCGCTCTATCTCACCTCCCCTGGGCTTTGGAAAGAACTGCCCCCACAGGGTGGCATGCAAGGTTTGCTCCCCCCCCATATCAAGAACCCCACACTGCCTCTATCACGTGGGACCCTCCCCAACTTCCTCCTTTCCCTTGTTTTACTCCCCCTCCACAACTGTGACCCCTTGTCTGACCTTTAGGTGTGTTACTCACGTCTGCCTGGGTCAAAAAATGATGACAGTCCATTGCTGTGGTATTAAGACACAGGACACCCTCACTGAGTCCACCTTATCTTTAAATGGTTATATTTAACACGGACCGTTCCTGAAATCATAAAGACCGAATTTGATGCAGTGATGGAGAGAGGTCTGTGTCTTTTTACCATTTGGATCTGGTTTAAAGATTTACTGTCATGCACCACGTAAGTATTTAATTTGCACCGGATCCAGTAGGGCTGTCATTACGTTCCTGTCCTGAATTTCTATGCCCAGTTGGCAGCATAGAAAGAATTCGACCTGTTTTTTTTTTCCTCCTTTATTCTCCCCGTGTGTGATGCATTGAAATAATCCTCTTTCTTATCTCCACCGTTCATTTACCCTTCATAATTTTTCTCGCTCCACTGTTTTTTATTTCAATTTCTCCTCCTCCCCCCCCATACATACACATCAACCCTTTCCCTTCCATCCTTTGTCCTCCCCCTCCTCTCTCTTCCCCCTTACTTATCCTCATCGTCATGGCTACCGGGCGCCCCCAGTGGTCGTATCCATTACACTGACATGTATGAGATGTTGACCAACATGTCGCCACCCCTAGGCCTTGGCAAGAAATGCCCCTCCAAGGTGGCATATAAGGTAGACTAACTTGAACGTGACAGGCCTTTTAAACAGCAAGGGCAGACTGTTAAAGCTCCTTTCTGTGTGTCATACATCTGAAAGTAAGCATTTTTTTCTGTTTGATTGTATGATGGTGCACTGTGTATTCAAAAGTCTTAAGCTCAAATATTATTTTTCACCTGCAAGACACCAGCGCTACAGTACTTATTGGCTGTTATGCTTTGCTTCTTGGCGGAAAATTGATATAATTTCTTTGCTGTTAGCTGCTGAAAGAGTCGAGGAGAGTTTGACATTTTCTGAGCAAGTGAGAAAGTTGTTAGACATCTACATGCTAAATCTTACCATTGTCTAAGTTTTTTCTTTCATACTCCTTTTTTTTCCTCACATCTGCATATCTGCATGTGTCTCCTGCCACAGCCCAGTTTTACATCAACGTGCGTTCTGCAGTGCTTCTGCATGTGCGTTTGCGTGTGTGTGTTCGACAGCCCGGAAACATTGCCTCCCTTTCTGCACAAAATGTTGTGATTTTTAACTCTCATGAAATCACATAAAAACGCATGCTCAGAAACAATAATATTACATTATTTGATATTGTGTAACCCCTAGATTATCATGTTTTAGGATTACACATAAACTTAATATTCATGACTTCGCATTAAATGCCTGTGCCTCTGTTTATAGCAATAAGTCAAATTAATATCATTAACCTGAAAAGGAGGGTCTGTCTCTCATTGTTGTGACATTTATCTATTGTGTTGTCATCTACATGGTTGTTCCTAATCAGGTCACTTAGCCTGAATTTCTTACATAGAATTTTCCCATTAGTATATTTCAAAAGAACTAGACCCAGTTATACATTTTTTATTGTGTGCACTGTGTCATTGCCTCTGGTCAGCAATAATGCAGCATTAGTTTTATAGTATTATTAAAGCACAGAGGACTTTTCAGTTATATAAGGCAGTTCTGAAAGACAGTTGCACAAAAATAAGAAAATGATGAGAGTTTTATAATATATTGCCAAAGCTTAGAGACCAAGGAAAAGAGTGATATATTATGTTACGACAATAATCAAATATGCTTATAAAATTAGTGTTTATGTAATCGTTTTCATGATGGACAATCTTCCCTGACAATGTCAATTTGTCATATATCGCTACACAAGGATTATGAGAAACTTTCTTAAAGTTATCAACCTAAGATATGTGCAATTCTCTATTTCATCTAAGTATTACCAGTACAGAAAATAATGTTTTTCTGATCCAAACTGATATATATGTATATGTCCATATATGTTTACTTATATAAAACTTCTATCTCTATGACAACAGAGACTAGTTCTCATGAACATGCCTGTGGATGAAGATATGTCCGTCCACTTCACCTCCACCCTCATGGCTCTCATTCGCACCGCACTGGAGATCAAGCTTGCCGGAGGTTAGATGAAACCTTACGGACGAATATATATTGAGATGTAAAACGTATTCATTCAAATTGCAAATCACTGCCTACGCTCAGGAGGGGAAGATCGAAATCAGATGGACCTGGACTTACAGAAGGAGATCAGTGTCATCTGGCCTCATCTCTCACAAAAGACGCTGGACCTTCTCGTTCCAATTCACAAAGGTGACGTGAACCCACAGTAACAGTAGTACTTCAAACATTTTTCACAAGATAAAGTAGTATTAGATCTTAAAAGCTTCATGGTTTCCTTTTTTTTTTTCCTTCAGCCAGTGACATGACAATAGGGAAGATCTATGCCGCCATGATGATCATGGACTATTACAAGCAGAGCAAGGCCAAGAAGCTCCGACAACAGCTGGAAGAGCAGGTACCTTCCTACTTTTTTCCTCTCTCCCAACCGAGATTTTCTATAAACATATATCATGACTTATGGTGCCGGGAATTTTTAGGTAGTTTTAGTCTGGAATCTCTTTCCAGTCTTTGTGAATCCTGAATCCTTCTGGTTTGTCTTGTCACTCCGCAGAAACACGCCCCTATGTTCCAGCGTATGGATGCTTCCTCTCTGCCCCAAGAAATCCTATGCAATGCCAAATCCCTCTCCTTCCTCAGACATAGCGCTGGATCTGCTCTGTAAATCAACAACTCTTGGTCTAATTACACAGTCACTTACAGCCTTGCCATTGTGCTTATTCCAAACTGGCATGAATATGTTAATTTACAGCTGGTCTGTGACTTCTCTGTTAGTTTATCTAAACATGGGATTTATTATATTGCCCAATAATTAACATTCACGGATAAACGTTTTTGGATTGGTAGTAGTGCAGGCATTTGGTTTTTTTTCCACCAGCACCAGAGGAGGCTTTGTGGCGCTCAGCCCCATCTCTCCCCAAGAAATGTTCCTGCAACCAAGGCTGCACTCCAGAGAAGAGAAGGAGGGTGGAGAGGAGGAGGAGGACATCTATAACTCACCTTATCATAGTTATCAATACCCATATCACCACCATCACATACACACCCGGGTAATGACCAAATGTCGATAAAACTGGAAAAAATTTCCATGTCCTATGCGGCAATTGAGCATGGGCCGTCGCCGCGTGGCCGTCTCCACAGTCCAATCCTCATATCGTAGATACGTAAAGTCAAAACTTGGTAGTATGATCCGCTCATTCTTTCTGGAGGTTGATTATTGATTGAACTGTTGAAGACATGTATTTTTTCCCACATTGTAAAAGTAATGCACTGTTGGGATCTCCTTGCCAACGCGTCCCCATGGTTACTATGAAGTTTGCCCTTTTCTCTGAACTCTGTTCTAATAATGCTTTTGCATGATTTGGAAGTATGCATCGTGCCATTTTGCAGCTTGAGGCAAACTGGATGTAGTTTAATGCATAAATATGAAAAAAACATGAAGGTCCGAGTCCCAATCTATCTGCAATTTATTCCATTTTGATTTGCAAAATATACTAGATTGAATAAATAAAAAACACGCATTTCTACAGGTGCCAGACATTGTGGAGTATAACCAAATGAAACAGCAGGCAAGCCTGGACCCAAAAGTAATGAAATCATCTCAGCGCTCTGCCTCCATTCGAGCATCCTCCATGCCCAGGCTGGCTGTGGATCCACAGGTAATAAGGAGAGCTGACCTTTACCTAAAGATGATTTAAACATATTGATATCAATATACGTACTTGAAGTCAGGGCGCCAGGCAAATGAAGACGGATTTTCCTAAATACTCGCCTACAATGTGACTGTTGTTGATGTACCATTATGCCAACTTATTCCTTTATCCCCTGTCTCAAAATATCTTCAGCCTGGGATATCAGTAGACAGCAAGCTTATGAAGCGTTCCTTCTCCACCATCGGAGACCAGTGTGTGAACGGCCTGTGGCAGGAACAACACTCTTTAGAGAGAATAAGCCCTGACGACACGTACAAGCCACGGCTGCGGAGCTACCGAGGTCACTAACCCACACAAAGCCTGACACACATGCGAGTAGGATGATTAGTTTTTCATCAGCTTGCACACAAGTCAACATGTTAATTCTTTAAAACCAGCATATTCTGATTAGAATTGCCCCAAGATTAAAATGAAAGATAATCATTTCATGTTCATTTACTGAGTAAATCATTTAAATTAAATACCAGGCATTTAATTCTGTATTGTTTCTACAAACAGCTTCATTGCGCTTCAATTTTCAACTATTAAAAATATTTTCAATGCCTTGCATATACATAACACATGAATTTGCCCCATCCGAATGAAAAACATCCGCTCTTAACTGTTTAACAAGTTGACTTAAATTTCACGACGCTCTCAGGACCCAGAATCAACCACAAAGAAGCAAGCAGTCATGAAAGAGGCCGGTCCAAGGAGCGTCGACATCTGCTTTCCCCAGACGTGTCAAGATGTAACTCTGAAGAGCGTAGCCGAGACCAATCGTGCGAAAGGAGACGGTCCCTCTCACCTAACGAAGGAGGCACACATAACTTAAAAAAACAGGTGGGGAGAGAACATTTAAAACTATAACAAACAGCATACCGGGTACACAGTATGTGTGATCTGATTAAATAATAATCACTTTTTTTATATCGGTTTGTGTTTGTTGCACACAGGTCGACGCATCGGGCAGCCCCGCCCATTTAGCCCCAGAGTCTGGCACCCCTCGTAATCGGCGCCAGCTTCCGCAGACGCCCTCTTGCCCACGGCCTTATATCTCGTATTCCCCTTTGGTCTGCCGGGCCCAACCCGCCGCCACGGCACCATCCTCTTCGGAGGGACAGACTCAGCTTCGGGATGGGCCAGGTGGCTCCACGGATACATCATGGAGGGTCAACAAGTCGGGTGAGCCGTTCGCGGGTCAGGTGTCTGGACAGAGCCACCCGTCTCCCCACCGCTACATCTCAGAGCCCTACCTTCCATTTCACGAGGACGTCAGCAGTGGCGAGGCAGGCAGCACTCTTACTTTTGAAACTGCCATGGCGACCAGTCTGGGACGTGCCAATGCCATAAGCTCTGCCCCGCAACTCAGACACTCCTGGCAGGTTCCGAATGGCCATTTTCGAAAGCACTTGGGCCAGGCTGGCCCGGCTGTCGCCAGTGAACCGTTGAGTGATACGGACGAGGACGACCACTGCTAAGCTCCTCGGAGGAAGGCATGGGAGTGGACAAACACAAATAACTGCACAGCGGATCGGTTTCACTTCTAGGCTTAGGCTGCTCTGACAGTCTGACAACTCAGCAGCAGCAGCAGCGTCGCGGGCAGAACTGAACACCACTGCTATTTGTTTCAATACTTGGTGTTGGTCTGCTTGGCCCTTGTGTGAATGTGTGCTTTGGACGGTGGGAGGCGGCTCTTGTCCATGGACATGGACGTGCACGTGATCTCAATCGAGAAAATTTGCCAAATAAAGAAGACGAGCCGAGACATTGCCGTTGGTAGCTAACTGCAGGTATACCCCCATGTGTTGCCAAGTCCATTCATGTGTATTTTGATTGTTATTTGAACTAAATATGTTGAGACACCGAATCTCAGAAAAGTGATTCAAATTTCATAAAAAAGGTGAACATAGAGGTAGCATGTAAAAATGTAATTTGATGAATGTATTATAGCTTCCGATTCCTACGTTCAGGGAATTTGAGAAGGTTGCTGTTTGTCTTGACTGTGCATATGGAAAGAGTAGCATTGACACAGGGGTTATTCCAAGACAGATTTTGCCGGAAAGAAACTGACAACTTGCCATTTTAAACAGTTAACAAAACGGTATCTCCATATTATTTATGGGCATTACAGGAAGAGCTTGGCGCAGCACATCAACCTCACGACTTTAAAGAAAGCTCTGCATCCATTGCATCCACCCTGCTGATAGCAAAGACTGATTTGAAAAAAAAAAAACACTTGAAGGAGGAACGGGCAAGGGAAATCATAATATAAAATCATGATATGTATATTATACTTTGTAGAGTACAGTCAGTCTACTATCCAGTATAATCAGATCATTACAGGGACCGGGCTGGTGTCACATGGCTCCTTGGTGTTTCATCTGCTGCGTTCATGGAAGGCTTCTGCCTGAAAGTACAGCCATCTTCAGGAAGGACAGCCTGGATATTGTTGCATTTCATGGGCAAATAGATGTTAAAACAACATTTTTCAGTGCTGGTAAATCACTGTCAGAGAAGTGACTAAAGCCATTTTCTTCCTGTACGCAGAGCCGAGGAGGTGTCTTCTTCAGGACACATTGCCTTCTTTCATGTAATGACAACATTTTTGAGGAATTTAATGTCCTTTTTACATTTGATGCGATTATTTGAGCAGCATGGACGCTTTTACAAGAGACATTAGTCACGGCGTGGTTAATCTCTGTTTTTTCCTGTCACGCTGCTTCCATCCCATTGACTCATGTTGGCCAGCAGAAAAAAAACATTATGGTATTTTCTGTATTCCAGAGTTAGTCGGTTCGTCATGCATGATGATGTTTCTAATGTTAATGATGGAAGAGGTGAGTGGGAGTTGTGTTTCTGAGGTGCCTGGGTGTTCTTAATTTCCATGTGTTCTCTTTATAAAATCCACTACAATAAAATAATAATTCCTATGCTTTTTATGTCCTGGAATCCACTTATGATATCTTTCAACATCTCCATACTTTCAAATGTTTGTTGTTTCCCCTTCAATATAATGTATATTCATATCATATGCTGGTGTGTCGCTGTAAAATGTTGACTTTGACGTGAGTCTGAAATAAGATATCACCGCTTGAGTCCCATACCAAATGTCTTGGACTTAAACAATGTGTTTTAGCAAAGAAACCTCTTTCATCGTGAGTTGACAAGGCTGATGTTATACAGTTTTCAGGTGGTTAGCCTGTAGTTTATAGGACGGTGCTTAACATGAACAGTTCACCTTCGGACTTTACCTTTATGTCAGTCTGTATCAACAGCCGACTCTGTGCCTGGGTAAACTTACCCAAAGAGTTCCTTATCAAGCCTGGATTTCCTAGATAGAGAAAGCTTTCCAGAGAACATGTAGTATAAAATGTACAAAATAAATTCATGTTGAAATAATGCACTGCTAATATTTTATTTTCGTCATGATGCCTGTTGATGACTTTACAGAAAAGGTGTTTACATAGCTGTTTAAAGGACCATTAAAGAGGAAATCACTTGTCTTTTGTTGTGTTTGTTATATTATTTCTGACATCTGCTGTATTCAGACACTCCTGATTTATTATGTTCACGTAAACATACACATACAACATTTCTGCTGGTTCGCTTCTAGGTTAAACCAGTATTTTAACATGCTCACCTTTCCAAGAGGCTGAAACATCCCTAACCTTCATGTTGCAAGAGACGTGAACTTGTAACATGGTGAAATGTAACCGGCCTTCTCTAGCGGGCTAAATGTGTGTGGTTAAGTCACAGCCAGAACCCTGGTACGCGAAACCACTTCTCGCTTGGCCCAGGCAACCACACCAGATGCTTTTCCGGTGCTTTTGCTTTGGCCCGGTTTTCCATCCTGCTCGGCGATGCGTGGTCGGTTAGGTTACGGTTCAGAGAAGTGTAGCATCTCAAATCAAGTCAAGCTCTCTCCCACAGATGGTAACTTGCAACCTGGCAACTGATGAATGAAAACCGACCAACTCAGAACCTTCGGCGAAAATAGCAAGGTTTTTTACCTCTTAAATCTCTTTTATTATGTATATTTTAAAATATCCATGTTTAAATTGATATTGTGGTGCAAATTGCACTCTATATCAACTGCAAAGGTGAATATCTATTTTAGGTGTCAAAGATTTATTGGGCTTTGCAAGATCCTGCCCAAAATGTTTTTTTTTGAGTGATATAATTGAATAAGCATAGACTGCCAAGAATATCAGTCAGATAATTCAAATGGTAGGAAAAAGGATGATCACTTGTCAAAGCATTGGCATATGTTAAACATTTAGCAAAGGGGAAAGGCTTACACATTAATAAAATGTCAGTATCCTTGAGTCCTCTGATTTTGTAGAAGTCAGCAGAACAAATGAGCAAAACAGAGTTCAGGCAAAAGTTCAACAATACTGAATATCCTCACTGCATGATAAGTGTATTCTTCTAATATTCTCCAGACAGTTTTTCACAAAGGCTCTTACTGTTCCACTGAAGACGAGCTGCAAGGAGGGAATTTTCCAGAAATCCTTTGTATGGTTGTTTGGGTATTTTTACGATTCTGACAGGATTCAGTTTCTTTCCATGATGTATAGGTTCAGAGGATTTGACTCAAGAATTTGGTGTTAAACTTGACCTTGAATGTTTACACACTGTGTGCTAATACTCTCTGAATCTGTCAGCTTTGTGATACAGTTTACATATAACTGTGAAACGGCTCTCTATGAGGAAAGTCTTTACTCTCCATATGACGCCGCATCCTTGAGCATTAAACGCCCTGTCCTCCACTCTGGTCTCAAAATCTGCCTTACCGTTAAACTGATCAAGTACTTAAGCGTGTTGATGAATGTTCAATTTGAGAGGCCACTGTAAGCGTGCATTTATTTGGATTTGTTTCAAACACAGGTTTTCCAGATGAAGTGAGGTTTCTCCCTGTCATTAAGCCAGTATTTCTGGGATATATGAGGCAGAAATGGTTAGCACTTCTTTTTCGTAAAATGGAAACAAACGAGACGCGAGAAAACACTGAAATGCATGAGCAGATCCTCAACTGTCTATATGGATACCGATAGACAATTATATGTAAGACAAATTCACGCAAGGGTGTGATAGCACAGCTATTATTGTTATTCTAAATCTTGTAAAATATAGATTTTTTTGGATGATTTCTCTTGGTTGAAGACAAATGGAAGTTAAAAAATACACTGAAAAGGGTATTAATATGCAGAATACCCAATATACTTTATCATGCGTTTGCAAAAACAAAAGTTTGATATGGCTTTGGATTTCATTTTGAATACGTGTTTTAGGTTTTTAGAGTTGGTATAATTATATATATTGCAGACAGATTTTTTTTTTTCACAACTGAACTGAACAAGTCTCTGCCTATCCTGCATGTTTAAAGCAGACTGGGTCAGACTCTGGATTATTGATGATTTCTCAGTCTGTCTTCACATTCTTACTTTTCTGGTCTTGTCCCTCTTTTACTCTGAAATGCGTCAGTTTCGCAGTATTTACTGTTTTACGCTGTTATTCCTCCACATTTCTTTCCCAGCTCATGCTTTTTGCCGCCTGCTGATTGCCTTCATCTGCATCAGCCATTGCGGGCACAGCATGTTCATGTGCATCCAACCAATCAGCTCCCTGTTTGCTTTCATGTTGCACACCTGTCCTATGTGTATTATTAAGGGCTGTTTTCTTGCATACATCTTTTTTCTTTTCAGTAAGTCAGCTTCTGTTTTTGTACTGAAAGTAGATCTCGACTTGATGATAAATGGTGTCGTGGTACCAGACCAGCTACATTTGGATGGATAATCTTATTAATCCCATGGGGAAAATTAAAATTATCATAGCAGTTGGGTATATCAGAAAAACAGAAAAAAACAAAAATACAGTCGTGCACTGGACCGGATTAGCAGATATGTGTTACTTAATCTAACTTGTCTGGTTCTACCGTATAATTCATCAGTGTGTATCATGCCTTAGAAGCATGAAAAGTTTTCTCAACTCTCAGTGCTCTTGACAACCGTAAAAATAAATGGACCTCTCCACTCTTCTTTCCACCTTGAAGACACTCCACAGGTGAGTACCACCTGGTGTCCCTGCCCTGCATCGTAAAAGTTCCGACCCTTAGAACACACTCAGAAGGAGTCTGAAATCCTCGCCGTGTACCCTTTACCGTAAGCCTCATCCTCACCTAAGACAACCCTTAGGCAGCAGCCCTGCGCTCTTCAGATTCTCATGTCACATTCCTCACCTGGGTCACAGTTCTCCTCCTCGGGCCGAGAAAAAAAGATGGAGGGAGGGCTCAGTGTGAAGTTCAGTGGCAGTAGAAGCAGAAAACTTGTCAAGGTGGAAAATAAACTGTATCTATGTGCCACCATTAACGCAGTCAAAGTTCAGATGTAGCCTGACAATATGCCCCTGTATTATACACCTTTGAGGTGATGGATGATATTTTCTATGAAATAATGCTGTGAATGATGGAGTGTAGTCAAACTGCAAGGATCTCATTTATCATTCTGACCTAGCAGTGACATTTCTGTCTTTGGCTAAATCTTGCCTTCGCTATTAATTTCCTGACCCTGCACCAGAGGGGTGCAAGAATACAGCAGAGGTGTAGCAGCAGGCTTAGGAGACAACATGGCCAGATTATTGCTCCTCACACTCCTGCATGAACGTCATTTGAGAAACTGCAGCAGATTAAGTGATTGACACCGATCTGTCTGGTTGTTACGGGAACCACGCGGATATTCACGTGTGCAAACTTGTATTGCATGCTGTCACAACTATATTTTTGTAAAGCTCTTCCCTCTGCTAGGATTGTATGACTTGCTTTTTTTTTATTTTTTTATTTCACCAACTCTGTTTGAGCTGCCAGGCCAGCTCTGCTTCAGTCCGCTCGGGAGGCGTGTGTGTTTTTCCCAAGTGCAGCCCCTGGATGGGCATTAGACACAGTGTGGCGCTTTGATTAACAGACAGAAAGGAAATTCAAAGGCAACGAGAGGTACCTTCCCTCAGAAGCCATGCAGCGACCACTGACGCTGCTGCTGACCTGCGTAAGTATCATTTGTCTATGTCAAAATGTTGCTTATTCACCATAAATCTTTTTATTGTTGCCGGGCACCTGACCAATACTAATCTTTTCTGGTTCGTTGCTGACGATCATTTATTTACCATTCTAACTTTTGTAAATATAATTTGGGAGGATTTGTTTTGACTGATTAAATCTTAGTATTTCATCACGTAGTAGAATGTAACTGACTGAATGCAGTTTGCTACACAAGTGTCAAATACGCATTAGCCTTCGTGGCTTCTTTTAATTGTATTCCTGTAAATGTATGCATTTTTTAAATGACTTTTTACAGCTGTATTGCAGTAGACAATCAAACTCTTTCCTGGGCAAATCTGTAAATGATATCACTTTATCTGCCACCAGACACTGTATTAAAACGTGAATACTGTTGAAAGAAAAATTACCTCCGAAAATCATGGGGTTTTCCTTCAAACCAATCATACAACTGAAATTCGGAGTAAGGGGAAAGTCAAATAATCATTGTATTTGGGGGGAAAATAAAACACATTTCTTTGGATCTTTGCTTCAAAGGTTATGTTTTCAATTGTTTATTTGAAGACTCAGATATTTTATAATTTTGCCATCGCTGATTCTTTCATTATTTGCTAGCATTAAAACTCACCCTTGACATAGTTACTTTTTATTTCACCTAAAAAAGAATGTATAATTTGGTATTGTATGTTTTCTGAAATCAAAATTCTTTCCTCAAAGATTTTAATATTCCTTTTCCTTATGACCCCCAGTGCTAGTTAGGAAACAGAACAATGTGTACAGTGTATCTCATGAGGACTATTGTGACAAAAGGGACATTTAACATCATATAGGCTTTACCATGTCTAGGAAATGAAAGTACATTTAAATTATCTGTCAATCATTTGACTTTATTATGGAATTTTATGTCAACCACACAGGGCTTTGGACAAAATTGTGCCTTGTTTGTATGTTTGTGTAGGGGATTATCCCGCAGGTGATCTTTGTCTTAGGAGATCCAACAGCAGCCAACCTGATGGAGGTACAACTTCCTTCGTGTTGTAAAATACTTAGCACTTGACTAAACTGAAGGATCCGTATCATGTGTCTAAATCATTTGCTCTCTTTGATGGAAAATATGAACTTTTCTAAAATGGAAAAGTCCATTTTTATTTTGCTCTTCTACATATTGACGATATATGATTAGCTTTGCCTTGCAACAAATAAAAACAAGTCAGGGTTTTAAGTTATGAACATTTAGCATTTTCATAGAGGCAGTAAGATAATGAATTATTTGCACTTAAGCAAAATCTAAATATTATCTATTTTTAGATTTAGACATGCTTTAGATTTAGACATGCTTTTCCAGTTTTTTGAATTAACACCATCTGTTCATGTGGCTAGTTCTACCTTCTGTTGTTTTGTTGTTGTTTTTTGTCTATTACAAATGTGGAATTGCACTTTACAATTTAATGTGTGGAAACAGCTATTATATAGTTATTAGAAAAAATGTAATTGCTCTCAGTCGGAGTGATAAAGTGCACAGAGTACATGTTGTGGGCTTAAGTTATGGATTTATTTGTGACCCTGTCCCAGGAGGCTGGAGCTGTAGGTAAAGTGACCATTCAACCTGGCATCGAGGCATTGGAAAACTCTCATCACACAGATTTACAGGTCAATCCCACTGGGCTAACACCAGAGCTTGATCCAGTCAGCAGCCCTGCTCCTCTAACCCATTCACCGAAGTCACTCCCTGCATCACATGCACAGTATGATGACACTGAAGCAGCAGGGAAACCAGAGGTTGGCATGGACACTGAGGCCATTGAATCAACAACTCAAACAAAGACCATGAGCCTGGTGTCACAAATTGGGAACAGTGAATCAGTGACATTGTATTTTTCTGAGAATGGGCAGTTTACGACTCAGCACCCTATAACATGCAAAAAAACGAGTGATGGCCAGAGTATAGAAAGCAGCATTTCAGGCAGAAGTTCACTTGTTAAACTAAATGAAAATGTTGGGCATCCCACACAGCTTTATGATCATCGTGGCAAAGCCAAGATGGATACAGCTCTATTTGAAAATGTTGAAACAGCCATTCCAACTCCTCACATCCAACGGGAGAGCCCTGTCACTCCTGGTTCTTTTTCAAAACCAACATGTGCTGATGTAACGCGTAATAATTCAGACCAGTACTTAGACTCCTCTGCGCAAATGCCAGGTCCTACGATGGACTCTGGGTTTGTGCTTCCTCGATGTCAAAGCTCCTCTGAAGATCGAGGGATGATGGAGGGAGGGCATGAGGTATCATCAGTAGCATCTCCAGTCTCATTCGGACCGACGGTTTTTGCTTCAGTCGTCAGAGCAGCACAAAAGAATATGTCTCCGAAGAAAACTGATGGAGATTCAGCTGCAAATCCGAATCCATTAAGAAACCCTGCTGTTTCTACACCAACATTACAAAGTAGCACAGAAGCCGTGGCCAGCAGGAGGAATTTGTCAATCAGTGATGCAGATGAAAAAGACCAGTTGGAAATAGCTTCACTTGAAACAGGAAAAACACCAAAGCTCCCCAGTAGAGCGGCAGGGCATGGCAGAGGAAGAGACAAGGATAAAAACAAGTTCCCAGTAGGGGAGAAGGGGGAAAAACACGCAAAGACAGACAAAGATCATTTCAAAGCAGAAAATGACCTCCTTGAATCACTGAATCCCTTGGAAAGGATCCACAGAGAGGACTTGATCGATTCGGAGGCCGTGCAGATAATGGTGCAGACCACTGAAGCAGTCAACCCACCTCAAACAGAAACAGCCAATGGACGAGGAAGACCTGGGGTCAGAGGGCAAAGGGTAGGATATTGATTATGCTTGTCTGATACTGTATGATAGTAAACAATAATGTGAGCACAAGTTACGATTTTTAGGTTTGATGGCATATAAACATGGGGTTTTTCTAAGTGCTGTCGAAGACTGAGTGCAAATGATGTTATAATTTCATATTCAAGCCACATTGGAAATTTTAATCACATTTGTGCGACATATTTATCTAATTTCCTGTCTTGACCTTGGAAGAAATTGAATTTCTGCAGACTTGATTTGATGACAGAAACGGCAACATATATCTGTGTCAATTCTCACACCTGAGAGCTCCACTACAGAGCGAGGGAGAGGGCAAGTTATGGGCCTTTTTGTGCACGCATACGTACAAGTAAGCATTGCCATCTTCTGGCCAGACGGTGCTATCATAACTCAGGACTGAAAGAAGATATTTCCATTTTTTTTTTTTTTTTTATTTCTCAACCAGCTTTGCAAGAGCGCAAACAGACTTCATCAGAATACATGCTAACATCATATTTGCAAGAAATCTGTTTATTTTTGGCCCAAAATAAACAGATTTTTTTTTTCTCACTGTTAAGCGTGCATAATCGAATAGAATGTCTTTTTTTTAAGTCATCTTCTCAGTCTACCGAGGCTTTTGCATAGATTCGCTAAAACCATTTCAAAAAATATTAACTCTAGCGTTGTTTAGTATTTCATTATTTTAATAATTTTGTATAGTATTTAAGTATTTTCAACTTTGCAATATTATATATTACTGCTATGATTATTTTGTAACTCACCATTTGATCTCACCCTTTCTCAAGGGGTTACAAGGGCCCCCAGGACAAACAGGGCTCCAAGGACCAAAAGGAGAAAAAGTATGTATTTATTTAGTGTAAAAACTTTGGATTTCCTGGGGTTTTCTTCCGTGTCATGTTTACATACCGTGTTGTTGTACTGAAATGTTTACATTGCTAAATAATTTTGAGGTTGTAGGCGAGTTAATCATGGCAAGTTAATTCTTTGGTAACCTGAGAACAACACATGTAAGTTATGAATCTTTATCAGTGGAGGAAAAATTAACAAACCCTTAACTGGCAAGAATCATTTGTGTAAATGTCTTTTACAGGGAAAGGCTACAGTTTCTGATCTCATCAATGAGTGTTGATTTTTATACAGTGCTGTACCCTAAATTCTCCAAAAATGTACATAAAACATTGCAACTTTAAAATCAGTCCAATCATTTTCAAATGTGCACATTATTTATACTGGTTTGATGTTTTCTAGGTCTAGCCATTGTTTTTATTTTTATTTCGTTTTTGACTGCAGTTGTAATAATACCTTTCTGATACATTAGCAATCAAATTTAAAGGTGCTCTATTTGATGTTTGGTAGATTTTTGACATTTTTTGCTCCATCTTCAAGTCAGCAGATGACAGCCCAGCACTGAAAAGTAAAGGTGTCTTTTATTTCTTTTTACTGTTGTTTTCAGAAATACACTGCCCCCAAATGAATGTGACCCCCACCGTCCTGAGTCCACGATATTTTACAGAAACACATGCAAATCCTGCTATTTGTAATAGCATATGTCATTTTATTATTAACTTATTTTTTTATAGCAGTCTGGCACTCAGTCACAAAGGCAAAGTTTAAAAGATTGATATATTTTGTGTACTGCACCAAAAAGGAGTGACACTGTTGAAACTCAAAAACAGATTATGTGAACGAGAATCATCAAACAAATTAGCTTTGTATTATACAGTAAGCTATTTTGATAAACTACGCACAATAGGATTTAAAGTAGCAAAATGAAACCAAATGAAATTAATATTCAGTCTTCAATCAAATCAAGCAAGCTAAGCAGAGCTTAGCCTCCCTCGGATGTAATTCCATTGTGTGGCTCAGTTTACAAGAGAGGTTTCAGATTAAGGTTGACCTTTCGCACCTAAAAAAAGTCACTGTTAACTCTTTTAGATTCCTACTGTTCTAAAACGATGCCTTCAACTCGTCTCTTCTCGTTTAGATTTTTGCTAAAAATTGAAAAAAATATATAATCCAAGCTGATCTATATCTATTTATTTGTCTTCTCAGGGATACCAAGGTGTGATGGGTAGAACTGGACGGACAGGATACGTTGGTCCCATGGGTCCCCCCGGGATGCCTGCCATTGTTGTATTCAAAACTTCTGAGGAGGAATGGGAGACTTTTAAGGTCAACTATTTTTGCTGCACTCCATCTGGAAATTGAAAAATGTAGTAGTAGTGTAAAAATGTACAACAATCCATTGAAATGTGCTGTTGAGTGTAGCACTATACAACGCACAAGTTAATTGAATGCATTCCTGGTTCAAGTTAATTGGTTTGAGAATGCATACATCAGAGTAAAGGGTTAATCAAAAACAATAACAGGAAATAAAAGCATATATCATAAAATAAATTGTATTCTTTTTTCGCAGAAAAAGAAATTCTACAAAAAGCTGGTTTCTTCCTGGCCTGTACGTACCATAATTTTCAATTACATAAAAGATTTTCCCTCCTCTGTGGACCAGGATACTTAATGAATTTCTGAGAGTGTAAGAAAATTACAAATGTATTTTTAGAAAATTAAGGGACCTCCTGGACCTCTTGGACCCCCTGGGGATGATGGACCAATAGTGAGTTGCTCAGCATACTTGTATATGTTGAGATTTCAAAAACATCAACAATATTTTTAAAATGTAGCATCATGACATGACCAAAATATTTTCAACGGACATCTGTGATGAATTGTATTTTTTAGGGTATACCTGGAATTTCAGGGAAGCAAGGATGGAAAGGAGTTATGGGGACAACTGTAGGTATTGCTGTACTTTATTTGCATCTTACGTAGAAGAGATAGGGGTTGGCTGAATCATATATATATATTAATCGTGTTCTGTACGCAACATAGAATCCAATCCCGATGAGAACGCATCACTCCCTGAGAACTGGATGAAAGTTTTCCAATGTTATGTCTTGTGCTTTTGACTGTGACCTCATTTGTGATGCTCAAATGTGTTTTATTCTTTCTTGTCTCATCTGCCAGTTCAGCACAAGTTTGCAGCCACCACCACCAACACACACACAAACACACACACATTGGTAGAGCGTCTCATTTGATCAACCATGGCTGCACTTTATGAGAATCTTGTTCTTGTTAGTCGTTCCCCTGATGTCATCCGTCCTATCCTGATTGGTTTATTTTCCATTGTGGATAGTTGAAATCGATGTATGTATTGTGCTTTTATTTACTTATTGGACTTCACTTCATTGCCATGGGGAGAGAGTAACTCGCCTGTCCAATCCCAGTGCAGAGCTGCCTGCCATCAACTCATCTTCCCTTACTGCCAGTCTTAAAAGTCAGTTGTAATGCAGAAGCAACTTCACATGAGACTTGACAGCCAATATTGTATTTTAAACTTGTCCAAGGGCAGTCCCGGGCCACAAGGTATGCCAGGTCCCCAGGGTCGACCAGGAAGGGATGGGACTCCAGGAGGTGACACTGATCCAGGTGCTGCGGGTATACCTGGTGAACAAGTGAGTCTGCAAATGGACTGTTTTTATTCTTGAAATGTTTTCTTCCATTTAATTTCAAAATTGTATTGCTGGGTTTCACAGTTCTGTGTTAAAAAATTGCAACTCACCAAGAAGTCTGAGATACTATGTCGTCCTTTATTTCATCAATATGTTATAAATGTTCTCGAAGATGTCTCTGGAAGTTGTCAGTCATCCAGATCATGGTTAATTCTGGTCAAAATCGTCTTCTCATCGCAACCGGACTTGATTTTCATCCACTGATGACTTCTCACCTCTCAACGAGAGGGGGTGAGCTAAAGAAGGATGAGAGGAGAAATGTCTTCAAGGGAAGAAAATCAAGTCCAGTTGCCATGAAAAGATTATTTTGAAAAGAATTCTTCTTGAAATGAAAAAAGTATAATCTCCCTTTATATGTTATTTCAGCCTATACATACAGTATAATAACAAATACAATTTGTGTTTGTCCCTGTAGGGTCCCCAAGGCTACAGTGGAGAGAAGGGCAGCAAAGGGGAGCCGGGTGAGTGGGTAAGAGTAGCTTGGACTTCCAGTGTACAATTCAATGAAGGCATTACATGTGGAGACTCATTCTGTCAGCAAGTATTATTGCTTTTTATTGTCTCATTTTCCATCATGTACGAATCTCTTTCTCTTTCGTACACAGGGTTATCAAGGGGAGCTTGGACCACAAGGAAATAAAGGTTTAAAAGGAATAAAGGCAAGAGAATATCCAAATATCCATTACAAATAACTTGTCTGTATGCGTGTTCTCATACATATATTCTAATTTTTTTTTCTTCTCAAGGAGATTTTTAAAGATAACTTAAGCATTCATGTCTTTGATTTAAACAGGGTAGTAAAGGTATCGGAGGTGTTGTTGGGCTTCCTGGCTACATGGTAAGCAGGAATGGCATAGCTGTTCAACTGTAGTTTCATTTCACTGAATTTCATCATGAGACTGTGAAAAACTATTATTCCTTTTAATAATCTCATGGCTTATTGACCAGATCGTGAGTGTAAAGTGGAGTGTGTCCCAATGACATTGCTGTTGTCATTATCCCTGTTTCTTACAGGGATTGGCCGGGGCCAGAGGTCCTCCTGGTTTCCCTGGACCATCAGGACTGAAGGTCAATGCCAGACAATTAGATAAACATATAAGTATATATGTTTTTTTCTGCCACAGCTATTATTGTTTTGAATTTTTCAACATTCTTGTCTGATTGTTTTTATAGGGAGAGGTTGGAGCTCTAGGCTTTGGTGGGCCACCAGGACCCCATGTATGTTCAAAATACATGAAAACACTGAAATACTGAATATTTATATATGAGAGGGTAATCGCATCATATTTTTCTGTTAATGCCTAAATAATGTGTCCTCCAAGGGAAAAATGGGCCCCAGAGGAGTAAAGGGTGTTCCAGGAGTAAAGGGACCTCCAGTAAGTCAATAGCCAGGTTATTAAATCTATAATCAAACCTGAATGGTAATATATTTAAAAACCAATGGAATGTGTTTTTGTTGTCAGGGCCAGCAAGGTGGAATGGGCCCCAAAGGAGCAACCGGTGCTCAGGTGACAAAGCAGTATCTCTTAATAAAAAAAAATAAGATAAGCCACTGACGTTTTCTCACCTCTGCATGTGTTATTTCAGGGAGAGTGTGGCACTGATGGAACGGTTGGATATCCTGGGATTCGTGGCCCTCAGGTGCAAGAAGGAAACTATATCCGAAACAATATATTCTATGGCACTGTGTGATTTCGCTTTGATATCCTGGAAATACTAATCAGTAATGGAAAGACACAATTCATGCATTTTTCCCTTTTATTTCCCCGAAAATGAATTGACAGAATGACACTGAGTTTTGGGGAAAGGTTCTTGATGAACAACACTAACATTTAATGTTAAATAAAGTCCAACAAGTCTTGCATTTTTTAAATTTAGTTTGTGAATTAGGTTCTGTATTCGATGACTTCAATATGGATCCTGTGTTTTGTCTTGTTAATTATTGACTTACCTAAAATTACAGACATTATTTTTTATCTGCTTTGGGTTTTTCCTGTATATTTGTGCATGAGATTGTGTCCGTTGTTTACATGATGGATTGTCAGAAATATCATGTCAACAAAACAAAATATTTCACCAGGGAAACCCAGGACCTAGTGGACGCCCAGGTCCAAAAGGAGACCGCGTAAGCACTCTTAAAGAGGAATTGTAAATACAGTACTGAATTGCAACCATCATCTCAGTTGTCATCTTTTGTCCAGGGTAAGCCAGGGGATGAAGGAGATATAGGAGAACCTGGGCCACCTGGCCTTAAAGTAAGAAAACAATGCCACTTATTTGCCTGATAAAATAAGTTTTCTGATGTGTAATTACCTTGTCATGATGTAGTTCAGCGTCAGCTGTTTTTCTCTGTTGTTGCTGCTGTTGTTGGTTTTAGGGAGCCATTGGGAACCCAGGAACGCGTGGATCCTCAGGTGATCCCGTAAGATTATTTAACGCAATTTCATTATTGTGACAAAACTGTTTGCATCAACTCTTATTGATCACGCTACAGCCAGATCAAATGTTTTTTCATATTATATTTTGTGATGTGCACTTATTTCGGTTTCAAAACACTGAGCTATATACTGTTTTTTTTTGGTTCTTGTTTTTTTTGCTTCTCTATGTGTATGCAACCTTAATTTCCCAGGGATCTACAGCAATGCGAGGGGAGAAAGGAGATGTGGGATTTGAAGGCGACCTGGTGAGGTTGATCCCATTTTTTAACGGCTCAGTTTACTGTTGATGGATAGAACAGGTCAGTATTTCAATTCAACATGTGCTTGCTTTAATGTATAGGGACCCCCTGGGCCCCCAGGTAAACAGGGATTTAAGGGGCGCCGTGGCCCGTCTGGACTCGAGGGACATCCAGGACCAATAGGACCAATGGGACTCTCTGGATCCAGTGTTAGTCAGTTTTATAAAGAAAGACAGGATGGCCATTGTTTTAATTACTATGCAATAAAAGAGATGTCTTTCCTTGTCTTTAACCGTATAGGGGTTTGATGGCATTATGGGCGAACAAGGGAAGCAGGGGAAGGATGGATCCAAGGTGAGCCTTTTTCAAAGTTACAGCAAACAATCGCTTAAGTTATATATATATATGTGTATATATATATATATATATATATGTCTTCTTCTTCTCCTTCTTTTCCTTTCGGCTTTTCCCTTTCAGGGGTTGCCACAGCGAATCAACCTTGTCCATCTCACCCAATTCTCTGTATCCTACTCTCTCACACCAACTACCTTCATATCTTCTCTCACTATGTCCATAAACCTTCTCTTCGGTCTTCCTCTAGACCTCCTTCCTGGCATCTCCAATTCCAGCATCTGTCTACCAATATAGTCCCTATCCCTTCTCTGTACATGACCGAACCATCTCAGTCTGGCTATTCTGACCTTCTCTCCAAAACATCTAACATGAGCTGTCCCCCTGATGGACTCATTTTTGATCCTATCCATATATATGTATGTATATATCTATGTATATATATATCTATGTATGTATGTATGTATGTATGTATGTATGTATGTATGTATGTATGTATGTATGTATGTATGTATGTATGTATGTATATGTATGTATGTGTGTGTGTATATATATATATTTGTGTGTGTGTGTGTGTGTATATAAGTATATATATGTATGTGTGTGTATATATATGTATATGTATATATATAGAGAGAGAGAGAAAGTCAAGCAATATATATATGTGTGTGTGTGTATGTATGTGTGTGTATATATATATATATGTGTATGTTTGTATGTCTATAAATGTTTGTGTGTGTGTGTGTGTGTTTTTAGGGGGATCGAGGGCCAACTGGTTTTCAAGGAATTGATGGGCCTCGAGGAGATAAGGTAGGACAAGCGCATGGAACACGGGCATAAGTAGTACTTTGGCTTATTTCAGTGTTTGTATATCATACTTTTGGCACCACATTCATTCAACAGTGGGTAATGTAAAAGGAATTTTGACACCGAAATAAAATTAATGGCTTAACACATGGATGACACACATATGTAACAATTTAGAAATTAAAAATCTTCAACTATATATCTGACATTTTTTCTGATGTTACCCATATGCCCTTTTTGAATAAGCAGGGTCGGAGCTGGAGTGCTCTGACACTGGAGTAAAGTCTGGTTATAACAACATTAGTAGCATACATTTACAGCCTTATCAATTATTTCCATTGTTACTTAAAAGGGTCGAGAAGGTCGAGCAGGATTTTCTGGAGTGCCTGGGCCATTTGTGAGTATGAATTTATGGACTTACGCAGTTACTGTAAATGTGGACTACTCCATTACTATAAATGTGGACAAAAATTTTAATCGAATACATTGACATATTTTCCATTTACAGGGAGAGATGGGAAAACCAGGCGAGAGAGGACCTGAAGGAGAACCTGGTATTAAGGTTCCTATGTTTCTAAAGTTCTCATGTCTACAGCTCTACCGGAATGCAGTAATTTACACTTGGCATCACTGTTTTCTTCAGCAATTCAATGATTTACCTTAGTTACAGTTGTATATTTTAGATGATAAAGCCTTAACCCCTGCTTTTATTTCTAACGTTTTTACATTTTAAATTCAACATTTTCTTTTGAATCCCCCAAATTATTTTCATGCTTTTTTTCTGGAGTCCTCTTCTCAAATCTCTGCCCCTTTTGACATTTAGTGACTGTGTGTTTGTGTGTCAACTGTGTGTACAGGGGACAAGAGGAGTCCCAGGCACTACCGGAACTAAGGGCCAGAAGGTAATGATAACATGTAGGAGATACTGATTTCAATCTGAGACTTCCTCTTTACCGCACACAAAACTGGAAAGGTAATACCTTTGTGATGGGGTATATCCTGTAAACTTTCACACTGGTGAAAGAGAACAAAACTGTGTCAATTGTTTTACATAAATTCCACTTCAAGACAAAAAAAAAAAAACTGCTTCCACTGTCCTCTATTTCAGGGTTTTCAAGGTGATTTAGGTGACCGGGGTCAGGATGGAGCTCTTGGAGTCTTGGTGAGACCAGATCATTTTTCTAATGTCCAAAATATAAGAAACATGATAGAAGTTGACACATCGTCTGCGATGCTGGCATGAAGGCCTTTGAGGCATCGAGATTATCATTTTGGCTCTTTATCCTATTTTATTCAAAATGGGACCATGAATCATGCAGCACTGTGGCGCTTCCACCTCACAGCCTCACCAAAGGACCCTGGTTCAAGTCCCACAGGGGGCCCTTCTGTGTGGTGTTTGCATGTTCTCTGCCATGTCTGTGTGGTTTTCCTTCCACAATCCAAAAAAAGGTGTTCATTGGAATTGATGGGAAAAATTGCCCAGATATGTGAATGTTTGTCTGTCTCTTTATATGGCCCTTGCATCGACCTGCCCAGGCTTTACCCCGCCTCCCGCCCAATGACAGCTGGGATAGGCTCCAGCATCCCTGCGTCCCTAAGTGCAGGAAAAGTGGTAGATAATGGATGGATGGGACAATGAACTATCAGACGACATGACTTTTAAAAAGGCACTTGAAAAGAGCAACAGACACTAAAGATTAACACATTTTAAATGACCATCAGAATCAGCAAACAATTTGGTCAACCCCTGCTGGATATTAAAAAAGAATAGTGGTCATTTTACCATCTATTGTATGATAATGTTTTTGTCCCATTAAAAACAGAATAATTCGCAGGGGACAGGAGCAAGGTGACATTTAACTAAGGTTTCTTCCTTTGACGTTTTGTTTCGGAAGCTAATTGATGATGCTAATTTGAAGAACCCTTAACCTCCGTCCATTAGGGATCATCTGGTGCAAATGGAATGAGTGGGGACAGCGGATCTCCAGGTCCAAAAGTGAGTTTATACTGCTACAGTCTGAACCCATAAAAATACTAAATTGATGATAATGCAACTTAGAAGCTTCAAATTTCACACAGGGATTTCTTGGAAAAACTGGAGCTGTTGGCCTCCAAGGGCCAGTAGGAGACAATGTAAGTGTTCATCACCTTCGTTTTCAAAATTTGTTTGTTTTTTTCAATTACTTTTCAGTCACAAAAATAGATTGTACATATTGAATGAATAGCAATATGACAAAAGGAGACAAATATTATTAATTTAGTCCTAAAAACATTTTGCAATATTATAATGTGCCCCCTGTGGAAGTAAATTAACACAGCTGTAACACTCAATGATTTTTCAGGGTGTGCCTGGAGGTAGAGGGATCATTGGAATTCCAGGAAAGACGGGAAAAAGAGTAAGTTACCAAACAATGTGACATTTTAAAATATCACGGTTGTTATTTTTGATGCCAACATCAGGTCTGACTCACTCATACTTTTTTGACCACAAAACAACTAATCTCAGATCTGGTGTGTTTTTAATTAAATGGAAATGATGACCCGCAGCTTTACATTTTCATGCTCAGACGTCTGTCATTTACTCATCATGCCCCTCGATGAGTAATGCTAATAGCATGAAAAAAAAATGATGCTCTAAGGTAAAATGTCATTTTAGAGAACAACATAGTCAGTCCCAAGAGTATATTGCAGACCTCAGTCATCCCCACTTATTAGCCTTAGTTGGTCCCTCATTTCTCAGAGATGGTCTCAGACTCATTCTGAATTTGAGCATTTGTTTTTCATTTAACTTTTCTTTCTTTCTTTCTTGATTTTTTATTCATTTATTTATTCATTTATTTTTTCCTCATTAAGCTTAATTTTCACAGTAGTATTGATAACACTATGTGTTTTCATTTGATCCTACTTTTTGTTTTATATCTAATGGCTGAATATGTCCTGTTATTTCATGGCTTGCATTTTATCTAGCATTTTATCTTTGTATTCTGTAACCAAGAGTAAGAAGTATAAGATCGCATGTGTGGTATTTTGTGATATTTTGAAATAACAGTAAGTCAATACGTGTTTCTTACCTTTAGGGTATTAAAGGAAAGGACGGCTTCAGAGGGCTAATAGGGAGTAAAGGAGAAAAGGTACACAATTTTGTGGTCATAATAAAAAAATTGTACTTAGAAATGAATCTGTGTTATCATTAGTCAAAAGACTAAATCATTCTGTCACAGTGGTTAGAATTGTTCACTCATGGTTACATTACAAACCCCTATTTATAAAGGGAACCGTAGGCGAGAAAGGACCAAGGGGAAAACCAGGCCCTCAAGTACGTTTTTGTTTTTTTCTGATTACAGTTTTACAGCTGTAGTTCATGCAGTTTTAGTCCAACATATATTTTAGGAATACTCAGACAGTTTATCAAATCATCTGACTTAATGTACCGTCATCTTCTAGGGCCAAATGGGTGCACTGGGACCTCAAGGATACAAAGGACCTCCTGTACAGTGACCTCAGTGATTCATTCATTTCAAATAAGTCAGCCTCAAGTATATAAACAACCAAAATTTATTGTAGCTATTATTCATGAGCGCTGTAACAATCAGAAAACAAAGTAAATCTGAACTTCAGTTCAACAGATGACTTTCTAAATATATTTATATATATATGTGTGTGTGTGTGTGTGTGAATATGACTATTTGTGTATGTATGTATCCTCAGGGTGTCCAGGGTAACATTGGACCATGGGGTGAGGTTGGGCCCCGTGGCCTACCAGGTGAAATGGGGTCACCAGGTCCAGCTGGAGCAGCTGGAGTTGTAGGCTACCCTGTAAGTTTATTATGTTTTTGGAAGCAAACTTTGAAACTTAGGTCTAAAATGATGGGGTAAATCTAGTCTTTAAACATTTCCACGGTGTTGGAATCCATTCCTGTGTCACACTCGCCTTAAAAAAATTCAGATACAAATTCACTGCAGAGAATGACTGACCTTTTATCAAGTCCCGTTTATCACTAAAAACATATCAATGCAAAAATCCCCTCCCCCAGACATTACATTAGACAGAATAGAAAAGCCTAAAAACAATGTAATTCAATGACTTTCAAAATTTATTTTTACTTAGATTTTATTATAGACAGCTCATCCTCAGTATGTTGTTTTGCTTTATCAAAGGTTCAGCTAAGTAATCCTTAGCTCCACATGAATCATGAATTTTGATCCAGTTTCTTCTCAGGGTCAGAAATCCCTTATCATACTTGAACTGGTAACATCCTGTGTTTCAAAAATATTCTTCTGTCTCATCAAATCTTTGTAATTTTTGTTCTGTAAAGGCTTTAATAATCTAATCTCATTCTTTCTTAATCTGAAAAAATATTGTTCAGCCAGCCAGTATTTTAACACATTTGTTGCTCTTATTTCCTGTCGTTTAAAACTGTCATTTAGTGAACAATATAACTATATAAATGAGGATTCATATTATTTGTAAAAATCTACATCATTTACGTAAAATAGCAAAATTGTTTGGGTGAACTATAGTGTGCATGGATGCTGCTGCCACTTTAAGATTAACTTTTATACATATATGTGATTAACCTTTGAAGGAAAGCTATTTCATTTCCAATTTTAGGGTAAAGATGGACTTCAAGGACCAGCTGGCATATCTGGTGTGAAAGGAGATAAGGTAAAGTTTATCCATCCATCAGTTTTCTACCCTGCTGCACAGAGCATTGCATGGGCTGGAGTAAATCAAAAGGTTGATTCTTTTAAGCTCAACTGGAGATGTTTTCATTTTCTCCCTATTTAAGTTTTTAAAAGCTATTGTGATACATTTGAATTTCTGTCTGATGCTCCTTGCCATCTTCCTTCAGGGATCTGAAGGTGTTGTGGGGCCGGAGGGAGTTGCTGGTCTCGATGGTGAGGAGGTAGATTGATTAGAATGAGTTGGTCACAGATTTTTTTCTCTATTTCTGAATTCCTTCTCTTAAAAATGCAAATTTTTGCAATTCTTGGCTATGGATGTTTCATAAAAGAATTCTAAGTGTTGGCTTGATCACATGTTCAGTAAACTCCACTGTGCTCCAGGGTTCATTGGGCCTCAGGGGACCCGATGGAGGAGCTGGTCAAAAAGGCATATCAGTGAGTGAATGCAGTTTTGTACTTTTCTGGTGAAGTGACTGCATGGTTGCTGTTGTTTGTCCACGCCATCACAACCATTCCCAATATGAAAAGATTTTACATTTTATTTCAGGGCGATAAGGGAAACCCTGGACCTCTTGGTAAGAAAGGAGCAAAGGGAATTGAAGGGGACAAAGGCAACCGAGGTCCACAGGGAGTGAAAGGTCCTCCAGGGAAACAAGTAAGGATTGAAAAGTATTGCTTTACGTACAGAAAATATTTACTCAGCACATTACCATATCTTTTTCAGGAAAGTTTTGCATTCACTGACATCCCAAACAATAATTCTAGCCTCAGTAACTTCCTGATAAACCCTTTCCAACCTTTTTGTACCAACATTTAGTTCTGTGGTGATGTCCAAGTGCCCCAACAACAATCGTGAACATCATCATCGTCCTTAGTGCCAAGCTAAGCCTCCTCTGGTATCCAGTCATCACTACTGGTGGCTTGGTGTTTGTTTCTGTCAATTAGTCCAGAAGATTCCAAAGCTAATGTTTTGTTTTTTTATAATAAAATTAGATTGAACATTTTAGTTGGAATTCTGCTTCAGGATTTTGGATTCTGCCCAAAGCCCTTTTGGGCAAGAGGTTTTGATTATTAATGCCAATATACTGATTTCCCTCTCAAATCAATTTGCCAGGTTAAGACCAATGTCTTTGGCCATCAGAAGGGACTACTTCCAAACTCGGTGATGGATCACGTCAGAAGAAACAGCAATGAGTGTGCTGGAGAATGTTTTTGCTTCCCTCCCTTTTATCTGCTCTCTTTGCAGGGATACACTGGTGCACAGGGGAAGCGAGGAAAGCAAGGAGAGCCAGGGTTAAGGGTCAGTCACTTCAGATTAAAACTGAGTGAAAAACAATGGATGATTTGACTTAATGAACTGAGTTCTTTAAGATGTTTAGCTGAGAATGTGAAACATAAAGAATGCTTCCACAGGGGGACCCAGGCCTCAGAGGTCAGCGAGGTATGCCAGGGCAATTTGGGTCAGGGGGACACACTGGGGCAACAGGAGCCAAAGGACAAAAGGGACTCCCAGGACTCAATGTCAGTGACATACTTAGAATCTTTAACTATAATCAGTGTCAAAATGCTTTTTGTGTTTGTCTCATGGCAATTCATTCATTCTTGAAAATATCTGATACATTAAGGTGTGAATAAATAATTTAAAAAAATGACCTGTCATTTTAGGGCTCCCCTGGACATATGGGTGTCCCAGGACCAACTGGACCTTCAACACCTGTATGTTTTATGCAGTAAAATATTTTCCATTGCCGACAACATGCATTGGGGTGAAAAAATAACAATATGCCATGATAACTGGTTGTTCATATTGCCTTACCATGAAACATGTATAACAAGTATATGGGGAGAGATGACAGTAATCATTGAAAAAGCTGTTGCTGTATGCTCAAATCCTACTCCTGACTTGAGTAGGATTTTTGTTGCTCAATAGTCTGAGGTTTCCATCAAAGGTCTTCTTCCATATATAAAGCACGTCACATTTTCACTGGCAGTTATGTCTGGCCTGTAGCCAGCCTGGTGATATACCTGCTCTCTTTTATTATGAAACCAAGCAGTTGTAACACGTGTACAATCGGTTTGACACTTTACATGTTGCTTGAAAGAGACATCTTGGTACCTTCAACATTTGTTGAAGCATGTTGCCCCCACTGACACACCCCTATACCATGGCAGATGCTAACTGGTCACGGAGTCAGTGGATTGATTTCAAAAGCTCGCAAGTTTGACAATTAACCGAGTAACATATGGAAGGTCCAGAAGTCCCCAAGACTCTAGTTTCCTCTGTGGTAACTTGAGAAAAACACTGCCTAATTCCAATACACTTAGTCACCTGTTTTTATTGTTTTGTAGCTCAACTGAATGTCAAACTAGATAAGCAAATGATCTGAATATAGATATGTGCTATGTCTAGATTGTGTACAGCTATTTTAGAAAGTGTGACTGTGTGAATGATTAATGTAAATTTTTGATTCTCAAAACCGGGAAGTGTATTCTAGAATTTATGGTTTTGTTTGTTCATTTAAGGGATTGCCAGGCAACAGAGGGGCCGATGGCAAGTCTGGAATCATCGGACTAAAGGTGAAGCAAATCTAAATTTTTTTTTTTTTTTTTAGATTGTACATGGAAGTTTGACCAGTCAAGCTTTTGCTTCCCTGGTGTTCATTTGGTACTTTCTTGGTATTTTCTGTAATTCAGGGCAATCATGGGGATGATGGAAAAGTTGGTTTTCCAGGCATCAAAGGAGAGATGGTAGGATTTCTTTATATGCTGTGTGCCAATGATATATCACGTCAAGTGTATTATTTAAACTGTATTAGAAAGTTACACAGTGACACAGCATCCCTGTTTTCTCTGTCAACACATTATGCTCAGTTTGGAAAAAAGCACATGACATCTTGATTATGAGCATACAACAGAGAGAATCGATATTCTACAGTAAAAACACTAATCAGTTCAAAATGTCCTGTGTTTCTGGGTTTGTAGGGCATACAAGGTCGAAAAGGTGTGCAAGGAGAACTCGGGGCACAAGGCACAGTGGTAAGAGTTCACATTTGGACTGCATACTTAACATTTTCACTTGATGTATTTTTCTCATGTTTTTTTTTTATTCTGTGTATCACACATCTGTTCCAACAGGAAAGAGATTATATAATTCTTAAAGTATTTCACCCCTTTTTAGGGGAAGATAGGGAAGAAAGGGCCGATTGGTGCTTCAGGTGCCAAAGGTCACCCTGGGCCTTCTGGTCCGCCAGGGTTTCCTGGAATTAAAGGAATCAAAGGGGCAAAGGTTAGAGAAAGGCTATGAATCAGACATGCTCAAAATGTTGAAATAAAGTAATGATGATACAAATGTTGTCTTTATCAGGGAAGAAATGCCAGTCCTGGAAGACATGGAGACCAAGGAACTCCTGGAAAAAATGTGAGCTTTCTCTATAAATGTAAAATCATTCGAAATAGTCACACATTTATTTGTTTAAACCCTGATATGACAAACTAAACTAAATTTAAATCATATCATTTCAGTTAAAATCACTGTTTTGATGTCTCAAAAAGAAAATCATAGAATCTGGTACTGGCAAACATGAGGTTGTAATATATGTTTATCATCAGTCCAGAGGATTTTGGTTGGGTATTGTGTTCTTCGCTTCTGATCTAATAAATAATCACTACATGCAATGACAGATAGAGTAAAACTTTCAAATTCAAATTTTGTCCTTTTTTATTTAGGGCACTGTAGGGACACCAGGAATACCAGGCCCTGCTGGAAAACCTGGACAACCCGCAAGTATCCCCACTGGAAGATACCGTTGAATACATACTCTATGCTATCAGTCAATCACTGTAGATGGAGTACAAATGAAAAACTTTTAACTTTGTTGTCGCAGTATAGGGATGTGTCATTATGTCTTTTGAAAGTTTACAAACAGTACAGTGTGACCTCTGTTGAAGATTAGGTTGGGTCAAAACATGTTGTTTTACGCTGTAGCTGTTGTAAGCATGTGATGGTTCATTTCTGTATGGTCAAGAATTCCATTAATGTACAAACAGTGACATAAAATGAAACACAAGGACTTTCAAACTTGGCCATGAACTGTTTTAGAATTGCCTTGAATTGTATCCAATGTTTTATTCTATTTCAGGGTCTTAATGGGTTGGATGGATTACTGGGTGTCCAGGGTAATGAAGGAGATCCGGTAAGAGAAATGTGTCATCCTGTAATTAAGTATGTTCATCAGGTCTTTTTTTTTCCCAACTGAATAATCTCCTGCTTTAAACCAAAGGGTGAGGTTGGTAAAACAGGAACTCCTGGAACACCTGGCCAGCCTGGCGTGATAGTAAGGATAACACATGCACAAACTTGATTTACAGATAACATTCATGTCAGATGCATGTAAGATATAAAAATGTTACAGGGAAAGTCTGGGCCGCCTGGGATCAGAGGGAACATTGGAGCTCATGGCTTTAAGGTGCAAAACAATAATTTATTTGAATCTAAGGTGGCTCACGACCACAACTGTGACCAACGGAGTGAAATCATCACTTGTTTTTTGTTAGCGTTTGTCGGGGCTCTGAGAAAACTTTGTCTCCTCTAACTTAACTGGGTTTCTTAGGGGGAAAGTGGACAAAAGGGAAAGCGGGGACCTCCTGGACCAGTGGGACCAAAGGTATGTCAGTTTAGATGTAAATAGCTGTTCAACTGGAAAGAATACCTGCTCAAGTAATGATCTGTATCACTGGTCTTAATACAGGGTATCCCAGGACTGGTGGGAGAGAAGGGCGATACAGGGACGACTGGCTCACTGGTAAAATTCTGTTTTCAAGCCAAATACATCATCTCCCTACATGAGTACATAATCTCTCCTCCCCACATATCTGTGTTGCTATTTTCACTAATGTGCTATCTTTTCAGAGGTAGGCTTCCTCTCTATGATGCTTTTTAAATTGTGATTAGTCGTTATCGCATTTTATACAATGATTGAATTTATGCTTGGTTTTTTATTTTTATTTTTTTTGTAACCTGGAAATGTTGTAAAACGGGTGTGTGTTGTGGATACTTCTTTTGAATTTGTGGCTGGTCAAACTGTTTTAGAATTTAAACAAATATAAAACCAATTTGACTGGGATTAATCCTTTCTCTATTATAGGGCCTCGAAGGAGATATGGGATTGCAGGGGACAGTCGGGCCACCTGGGCTGAAGGTAGTTGTGATTTGAAAACTTAAATAATTCACAAAGTGCCTATGAGTATTATTATAATGTTGATCAACTGTTTTTTTTTTATTATTCTTTTTACATAAGGGGAATCCTGGACTGCAGGGCCTAAAGGGTCAGACAGGTCGTAAGGGAGGGCAGGCAAGAACCCTTTCTTCTCGTTTCACAATGCTTGTAATTGTCTGAGTTATTGATCTTTTCATCAATCAATCACTGTTTTTCACAGGGTGATAATGGTCCTCGTGGTCCACCTGGGCAGATAGGATTCCTTGGACAATCGGTACGCTTTTCTGATATTTAGTTATTCTTATCAATATGCAGAAATAGTTTCTTCATTTTTTTCTTTTTTTGATGTTTTTTGTTACAGGGACATCAGGGAAAAAAGGTAGGGAATGCCTTCACATGCATAGCTGGTGGAGAGGATTATGTTTTAATATTAACTGGTTGTCTTCCATGAAGTATCCTTGCAATAGAAATGCATTCATTTTAAAAGTATGGATCACCACAGAATCTGGCTGTTTTCTTTTGGCCTTTGCAGGGAATGAAAGGTTTCAGAGGCGAGGAGGGACTGAAGGGAGTGAAGGGCAAGCGTGGACCTCCTGTAAGATATGAAACTCATAACACAAGTAAAAGTGAACAATAAACATCAACAAAACAAACCACAAACGTTTACTGCTGTTTGAAGATTGGGTGAAGGGTAAATCCCTCTGGGTTCTGGTACATTTTTCTGTCTCCCTAAAGTGAAGTTTTTTTTGGGGGGGGGGATTTCCCCTGCAGGGAAAACCAGGTGTACCAAGTAAACATAGGCCTGCAAAACAACAGGAAACAAACGATCAGCCAAAACCAGGTCAGACAACTAAACTGTGGTCTAATCCAAAATCGAAGTTACCCAGTGTCCCACATTCCACGCAACATCTCTTGCGGACAAGAGAAGGGCAAGAAAAGGTTGGTATGATGTGTACCTTGTACTTGAACAATACATTGATCCTATCCATTAATAATTTATACCAAAATGACTGGATGAATACTCAAGTAAACACCTGTAGGAGTCATTTTGATATCAACATTGAGTGGTTTTAATTAGCAATGAATCCGGAGTGTTGAACAGTGGATGGAGGATTAGTGTGACAATCTGATTTCACTGACTGTGTGCAAACAAAAAGAATTAAAATTAATTTTAAAAACGAACAAACAAAATCCCTTTATCTCACTTTGTGGATAAGACCTTAAGATACAGTGACTCTATACTAAAATGTTGTTTTAATGTAAAATTATTCCTGATAAAATTAGGGAATTTTGTTGTCCAGCTTAATGACCAATATTTTTTTTTCTACAGCAGACCAGTCCAATTTCAAGGACACAGTCTCAGAAAGATGAGGCAGAGGAATTCTTCAGTTTGCCCCTTGGGACCAAAGATGACCCGGCCACCACTTGCCACGAGCTGGGGCTCATGCACCCTTATCTGAAAGATGGTGGGTGTATTAATATGCTCATAATCATTGATCAGTGTGGTACAGCAAAGATTTAGCACATGATATGCCACTGGATGAACTGAGAGGGACTCAAAACTCAGCACACATGGCCTTATGCAGTTTCAGCCTATTTTATAATAGTAACCGGTTAATGAAGAAGCTTTTTTTTTCAGATCAGAAAAAGTACTGTGATGATGCGGGCTGCATCTGTATCATAATGAAGCTGGAGAGCCAGGTGACCAGAGTAGTGTGAAAAGTTGCTTGTAAGGTGCTAACGAACGGATTCTATCAAAATATGTGTATTTGAACTATGAAGACGAAAGGAGGATTCTTATTACGCTTGAATAAAGGTTGAAAAGCAAAAGGGGCAGACAGCTACAGCAGTGTAGTCAATCTGTTTCAGTGCTGCTGTAGTTCCTTTTGAAAAAACAAAAACACAATGTAACTTATGGAAGCAATGCCATTATCCTGACTATCCTTAGAAACTGCATGTGAAAAACAAAAATGACAGAGGTGGTAAAGAAAGTCAAATTGATGCACTCCTGCCAGTCTACATGCAAGGGTAATTTTCTAATAGTTAACTTACTTGGGCCCAGGCTGATGCTGCTTTATTGCTTTGTATGACAGTGTGATGACCAGTCATTCGACTCCGTCATCTTTCAGGTTTCTTTTACATGGACCCCAACCAAGGCTGTCCCTACGATGCACTGAGAGTGTTCTGTAACTTCACTGCAGGGGGAACAACCTGCATTGACCCTCAAAAGTCAAAGGTACAAATATTTCCATGTTAAAGGCCTTTCAGTGACTGGCAACAAGAATTATTGCACGATTACAGAACAGAGGGTTAATATTCTTATTATTTTTCAAATTACTTGCAACAGTTGCCCTTTATTGATGGCTGTTTTAGCTATATCATTATTTTCCTCTTTACATTTTTATTCATGAGTTTAATCTGAGCTGGCTATTTCTATCAATTAATGTCAGGCATTTTCTCTGACTGTTAAAAGAAGCTCACAAACTATTTTAAAACATTCACAATATGAAAAGATGGTTGAAATAACTGTTTCAGCAATATGAATACATGATGCTCTGTTGTGTAGATAAAATTTAGGCAGGAACCAGACCATCAGACATCGAAGACGTCTATCCAGTGGTACAGTCAGCAGCATGGTGGAGAAAAGGTAAGACTGGTGTTCGAGGAATTTATTAAGAATAGTAATAGAAGAGAGATGTCTATTGACGCTAAAGATAAATGTCTGTTGTGTCTGATAGTTTGAATACACAGGTGTGGATGTTGTCCAGCTGAGGTTTCTGCGGTTACACAGCCACACATCTTTTCAGCATATGACCATAAGTTATGCTGCAGAGCATTCAAGGCCTGCCAGCACAAACAACAGACTAGCAAATGGGCATGTTCAATTCATGGGAGACAGTGGCAGAGAGATTAATTCACACCTGACCACAGTGACCATGAAAGGCTTTGAGGTAAGTTTTCATTTGAAGAACTTGTTCTTCTCTGATGGATAAAGAAACAGTACAAAATGAAAATATCAACCATGAGACAAAATTATTAATTTCATAAAATGAATAATCTACCTGTCTTATCAAAGTAAGAGTACAACCAAAGTGCAAACTGACTTTTACGTGCTTGCAGCTAAGCACAAAACACAGGTCCATGAATGTTGTGGTGTTTTTGTTGTCTTTTTTCAGGGGGGGCTTGATAATGAAAGCCAAAGTCAGACATATTGCTATTCAATGTTGGCCTCAAAACAAAGAAATGACCGGTACATGCGAGATTTAATGACCAGAAGATAATCTACGGGAGAATGTGTTTCTACTTATTGAGTGACTGATGTGACTCATTTGGTGATTAAAAACAGACCAGTACTCCTCACTCAGAGCATGTATTGACATACATTATTTCATTTGTGGTCTAACTAATGACCGTAAACAAGATTAACTAAAAATATATTGAAATAATGTATAATTGGCAGGTGGTAGTGCATATTTTAAAAAAATCATGCAGTAAAAATTGAAAGTGCTATTTATAATGATTAATATCTCTTGAGCTGTCTGCTGTAGATGATCTAAGATTATTGTGAAATAACTGATCTGGTTTTTGGGGCCATATTTTTTGAAGTGGAAAATGCTTTAGATAAATGACCCTTTTTCCTGCTCTCAACCAATATAAAACTACGGTTTACCTGATATAACTCAGTTTAAAATGCACTATTTTTAGTGGTACTTGTAATATTTTGCATTATATGGAAGATTTACCTATCTGCCGTTGATCTTTTCTGGAGAAATTTTCTATCACCTGATATTCATAACAAATTTTAAAATTCATTACTGAAGTCTTTTTCACCATATCTTTAGATTTTAGCAACCAGTAATATATATATATACATATATGAACATTCAGAAGATTGCACCTTTTAAAGATCATTTGCCTTTTCAAAAAATAACAGATGGAGAGAGAGAGACAGGAAATTACCTTTTGACATCCGTCCCATGGATTCAATTTAGATCAGCCACTGGATTATGATTTTAAGGTTTATAAAAATGAACCAATCACGTTCAAATCCAGTTGATAAAATGCTGAGGTTTTCTATACTCTTTGGTATGACATCTTATGGTATGTCATGAGATTAAATTAAAAAATGATAATCCTCAATGATTATTTTCTTCATGCCTCTTTTTAACCTGCCTTGTTTTAGGCAGAAGTGGTTGTCAGGGTTCGGGGAAGCACAGATCTGCATCGAGGTGATTTAGAGTTCCTTCCCATTCGAGATCTTGGTGTCAAGAGGATGTCGCTATTTCATCAAGTCCCTGAAATTACAGCTTTCTTGGGGCCCCTCTGCTTCTTGTGACAAATGTGTGTGTGTGTGTGTGTGTGTGTGTGTGTGTGTGTGTGTGTGTGTGTGTGTGTGTGTGCCTGCATGCATGTGAGTTTGAATTCTTGTAAATACTTCTGTCATATACATACATAATTTCTGAACATTAAAGGTTCAAGTGAATGTTGTTAGGAATAGTGTGTCTATCTTTGAATTTTGTGTATATTTATTGATGTCAGGTTTTTTAGATATGAATAGTATGAACTGCCTATGTAGCACCAAATATTGACATGTTACAAACTTTTATATGTTGCTATAGTGGAAGTAAACTTTTGTTGTGCCTGGAATAAAAGTGACATATTTATCTAATTTGTCTTTTATGAAACTTCAAAAGGAAACAATACACCAGCATTCTTGGATTACACATACAAATTTGACAATGTCTCCTTTACTTTAAGTTTTTTTTGATAGAGTTAAAAGTTTAGCTGCAACTTCTTGCATACTTCTTGAAAACTGAACTTGAAAAATATGAAGGACCTCCCGCTGGTAGTTATGATCAGGTGGCACCATTGGAGCACAAAACCTGCTCTTGCTCTGTGAGGAAAGAGCCTGCAGTGGGGTAGCTGAAAGTGTGGCCACAGGGTGCTCTTGAACTGTACTTTTTTCCATGCTACATTCTGTAGTATTTCATGTTCGAATTCACTGATGCTCCCCTTATACATTTGCTCATAATCCTGTTTTTCCATGCCTCTGAAAGCAAGTATTGTAGAGAAAAAAAAATTTTCAGGTGGAATTTTTTTCTCAGATGATGCAGTTCCTTAAGTTTGTTATGGCTTTGCAGCTAATTATTTTTTCACACTCAACTCATGACTGGTTCATTTGCCTTTGCTGTAGTTTTGCTTGTATGACTTCCCTTGTACTCAAACCTTTCTTTTCAATAGACAGTGGAAGTCTTCAATTTCCCCACCAAATTACAGCAAAGGCTAATGACTGAAATAATTTAACCAAAGTGGATTTTCATAAATGCCGTTTAAGGTCATCACGTTAAATTGTTTGAGCATTTTGGATTAAAAAAATGTATGGGTATTTCATGCACAATTGGGGTTATTACACATTCAATTGCCATTTTCATAATTTGGTTTATATGAAACGTATGAAATGTAATAAAGACAACTCATTTGGAATACATATGAGTGTTTTCATGCAATGGCGTGTTTGTAAGACTTAATTCCTATCCATTCAACCCAGTAAAGGTCATCTATAGATCAATGGAATAATAAATTTCACCTTGAATGAAGATAATTTTTCAAAACGGAAAATGGTAGGACCGCTGTATATCGATTTTGAACTGATTAAGTCAACCCTTGCATAACACAAATCATCGTAATATGAAGGGCCTTATCATTTCAACACAGAGTAGATTTTGTTTTTGTTTCTGAAGAAAAGTTTTAAACTCAAACTTTGATTGCACTTAGTTGGGACTATATCAACTTGAAAGTCATTTTGGGGTTACGTTAAATCTGATCTGCATCCGCTGTCCTGGAGCGTGTGGATAATCAATCTTTTAACAGCTCAATAACCACCATTCTCTGGCAAATGAATGACTTTAGAAAAATCTTCTTTACACAGTTTAAAAGGACGAGCTGCATCGAATCGTTGCCACATGGCGCAATGGGGGGGGGGGGTAACTTTTTTATTTTTTTACTGGTTGACTTCTACTTGAAAGTGATGTAATTCAGGCTTCAGTTAGTTCTGGTGCTCAGTTTTGCATTTTGCAAGTGGCCGTCTTGCGTCTGATGCTCCGGCGATGAACCTCATTGTGGTTTGTGATGACGTCGAAAGGAGGAGAGTCTCTGGGCAAATCAGCGTCGGCTTCCCCGGTCATGTCCTCGCTGTCATAATGGTGAAGATGAGCCGCTCTCCGGACGGACGTGAGTGAGAGAGTCACTTGTTTGAGTTTCTACTCGGTTAAGTCCAACATTATTTTTCCTTTATTTATTTATTTTTTTTTGTTTTGCTTTTTTTTTTTTTGCAAAAGGTGACCGGTCGGTGAGTATCCGGGAAGCCATGCGGGAAGGGGTTGCGGTTTCTAAACCAAATTCCTGTCAACCTGTTCGTCTATTGACGATGGATGTCAACAAGTGCGCTAATTTGATAGCTCGCAGCTTGCTAGCGACCACCGCCCGGTCAGGCGAAGGCACCAAACACATATTAGTATGTATGTTGTTGTCAGCGGGCCGGGTGGAAAGGAAGTTCAATTTCCGAAGAGCGCCGAAATTACAGGCCAGGTCGGAGTTGTTTCCAGCACCGGGAAGCTAACCGGGAGCTGCTAGCTATCTGTTGAGTGTTCATGTCTCGTGAGAGTGATTTGACTGAGTTCTTCCAGTGAAACATTCAAAACACCGCATTCTCAGCCGCGGCAGTGAAGCGCTGGCTAGCCCAAGCTTCACTATCTTATACTCTCTCTTTTCTATGTTAATGTTATCACTGTCTTGCTATCGTTTTCCCCTTTTATTTTTTCTTCCTCCTCTTGCTCCAGGATGGAGAGCGGGGATGACAGTGACCTGTGTCGGTGTCGTAACCTTCCAAAAATGCCCGTCTTTTCTAATATGGATAGCTCTCTGGAAGGAGAATGCAGTCCAGAAAAACAACAGCAAGGCAACGGAGAGACTCGTATGAAAAGCAATGGTAAAAAAGTTTGTGTGTGTGTGTGTGTGTGTGTGTGTGTGTGTGTGTGTGTGTGTGTGGTGTATTCTGTCAGTCGTCCAGGTCTAGTTTTTTCCTCATATCTTACCATAAAAACTGGACCTGTTTCACATACGTACCACAGGTCCAGGGGAGAGACCTCTTATTTGAGAGCAGTTCATACACGTAAACAACACAAACCTTTTCTTTAGATGTCAATCGTGCTCTCTGTCCCTTGCCATGTTCTCTCCCAGAAGAGTAGTCTTTCATCACAGTGTGTAAACAGTTCACACCATGTCAAATAATTTGTTCATTAATCCATCAATATTAAGAAAAAATGTTTTTGTATTGGACTGCGTATGTTATTACACTTAAATTCTGCATTAAGTGCTATAGAGAATCTTATTCTGAGCCACCTCCTCAAATGCTCCTGAGGTCATTATTTGTCCCATATCACTGGGTCATTGTTTTCTTTATTTGACTGGGTGTGAATCCATGTTTACACTTGCCAGGCCAAAGTCCTTTATAAATAACAGTACATAACCTGGTCACTCATTACTCATTTAGAAGAGTGAAGAACTGTATGACCTTGTCTGTTTGCTTTTTTGTAACCTTATCAGATCTCACCTGTGAGTCAAAGATGGGGCCGTTAATAAGTCAAACATTCAAAATCTCTTCCTAATTTTTAGGAAAAATTGAGGTGGAACACGTGATCAGCAAAAAGCTACAGCTGAAAAGGAAAGCAGAGGTTAGTAATTTGGGGGATCTAAGGATCTTCCTGAGGTTTCTTCCATTTTCCCCTGCTACAGTGGTTTTTGGGATAGTTTTTCTCCACTCAAGTCGAGGGTCCGAAGACACACTGTTGTTCTTTAGAGAGATAGCAAAACCCCTGTAGCCAATTGGATATTAAGGGTTTTTGAATCATAGATGCAATTCAGAAGGAAAAGCTAATTAGTTTTTTTAGCTGTAGTAAAGTAATAATTTTAAGACATCCTGTTAATGTGTGCATGTGTAGCATGAGGCAGCGGATGTTGACTGCTGTCTGTCCCACATGAAAGTCACTGAAACAGTGGGTGTGGTCCTTTTCTCTTTTACTCAGCACCCTGCTATGAGGCATGCTAAAAGTGTTGATTATTTTAGAACCAGCTCAAATCAATGTAAAGCGACTTTTACATTTGTTTGTATCCACCATGACCCTTTCATTGTGCAAATATTGTTTTTATTTTAGGTTAAGCCAATTATCATTTGAAAATAACCAGTGCATAAAACTAATAAGTAGTTTCGCTGCACCACCAGTGAAGACAGATGTCTCTGAATTAAAACCATATCAGTGTTAGTCTATGATTCCTCCATGTAACACAAGCTGGATTATCTTTGTAAATGTTCTGGAAAATGTTCTCCAGTAAAGAGTGGGACCCCTAATTTATAATATTGCTGCACTAAACTTGAAATTCAAGTTCTACCCAAGAGAAAAGTTTCCACCTAAAAGAAATTTGCTGAAGTTGACATCATTTTTAGTTGATGCTTTAATCTTGTGAAACCATGGCTGGCTGAGTCCATGTATTTAGGGGGTAGCCTAATGACAAGATTGAAAAATCCCTTTTCCAACTTGTAATTTAAAATGTATTCCATCCATCCATCCATCCATCCATCCATCCATCCATCCATCCATCCATCCACCCATCCATCTTCTGCCACTTAGCCGAAGTCGGGTCGCAGAGGCAGCAGCTGGAGCAGGGAGGCCCAGACTTCCCTCTCCCTAGCCATATGGTCCAGCTCTTCTGGGGGGACCCCAAGGCGCTCCCAGCCAGCCGAGAGACATAGTCTCTCCAGCGTTTCCTGGGTCTTCCCCTGGCCTCCTCCCAGATGAACATGCCTAGAAAACCTCCCCCAGGAGGCATCCTGACCAGATAGCCGAGCCACCTCATCCGGCTCCTCTCTATGCGGAGGAGCAGCACCTCTACTCCGAGTTCCTCCCAGATGGCCGAACTTCTCACCCTATCTCTAAGGGAGAGTCCAGCCACCCTGCAGAGAAAACTCATTTATGGTCTATGGCCTATGGCCACTTGTATCCGCAATCTCATTCTTTCGGTCACTACCCACAGCTCGTGACCATAGGTGAGGGTAGGAACTTAGATCGACTGGTAAATTGAGAGCTTCGCCTTCTGGCTCAGCTCCCTCCTCACCATGACAGACCATTACAGAGTCCGCATCACCGCAGATGCTGTGACGGTCCGCCTGTCGATCTCCCGTTCCATCATTCTCTCACTCGTGAACAAGACCCCGTATTCCATTGTGGTTTAAATATTTACTCACTGTGAATGACAAGTATTCCTGTGCATTTTACTATTTCTCAGCACCTGAAGTGTGACCTGATGCGTCAGTTTGACAGTCAGGTCAATGACTTCATGGACAGTCTAATAGAGGAATCGGCTAGCATTGAGCCTGCTCCTGTTCCCGTTTTCTTCTCACCGCCACTGTCAGACAAGGAGAGAGGCAAACTCAGGTACCCAGATGGGACACCACAAGAGCACTGTTTTTTGTACTTTGACAATTTTGAATTGTATTTTCTCTCAGAGAAAGGATAACTGGTATCACTTTTTTCCTCAGGAATTTTCGACCTCCTCATGGCCTGGGCAAGCAATTTGTTAGTCGCAGGTCCCTATTAGAGTGAGCTGATACATGACAATATTGAATTAGAGGAGCTGTTGCTGAGGAGGTCTTTAACACCAGCCATTTTTTTTTTTTTTTTACAGTGAACTGTTAGAGGTGAACCACATCAGTACAATCTACCACATGTTCATTGCCCTGCTTATCCTCTTTATCCTCAGTACTTTAGTGGTTGATTTTATTGACGAAGGCAGGTAATGTACAGTTTTTCCTGTGAATTACACCTTTGATTGATGTCTTTCCATCTGAAAATATTGTGCAATTATATTGATTTTATTTTTACTGATGTTGGATCATTATTACTTTAGTTTCTTATTTCTGCTTCATCTATTTTCACCTCAGACTGGTGCTTGATTTCAACCTGCTCGTCTATGCATTCGGACAGTTCCCTCTAGTGGTGTGCACCTGGATATGTATGTTCCTGTCTGTGTTGCTGGTTCCCTACTCCATGTTCCACCTTTGGTCACAAACCCAGTCTGGCTCTTCTAGTCACCCCCGGTTGTGCAGTCTTGTGTTTGCCCTCATGTTCTTGCTCTACCAAATTCTGGGTCTTGGATTCCTGTCAACATATGTGGTGGTGAAAAATGGTTTACCACCTGCATCCTGCTTTATCATCATTCTGGAACAGGTAGAAGGCATTTTTGTCATTGCTTGAGTTAATGTGCTTTTGCTTGCTTTCTGAAAAACTGGCTCTTTCTTGAAATGATGTGGTGACGATGAATTGGCTGCTGTAATAATCCTATTACCTTGTTTCAGGTGCGTTTAATGATGAAAGCCCACTCTTTTGTAAGGGAGAATGCACCAAGGGTTCTAGCCTGGACTAAAGACAAAACTAGTCAGTAGACTGCCTGAAACAACTCTGTCTTTGATTTCTTGTTCATTTTTTCATTTACTGATTGAGCGGCTGTATCATGTGCCATCGACAGGCCCTGGTCCAGTGGTTCCTCACATTTCTCAGTATCTCTACTTCTTATTTGCACCAACTCTTATCTACAGAGATAAATACCCAAGGTAAATAAGATGTTAGGGTGTTTCTAATTGTGCTTCTAATTATGTATTTAAAAAAAAAAACTAAAAGAAGTACATTTACAGTTGTTCTTACACGGGATTTAAATCTGTTTCCTCACTTGATGCAGGAATCCAGTGATCAGATGGGGCTATGTGGCCACAAAGTTATTGCAGGTACCAAACCCTCATGTATATTTTTTCCAAGAAGACAAAATGGAAAATGCATGGGTCTGTTTAACCTCCCAGTTCAATGACTTTTACCCTCCAGGTACTAGGCTGTCTGTGTTACGCATACTATGTGTTTGTGAGGCTCTGCATCCCTCAATTTCGGAGCATCAGTCTGCAGTTTTTTGACCTGAGGGCCATGGTCCTTTGTGTCTTTAACTCAATCCTGCCAGGTAAGATGGGTATCCAGAGCCTCATCAAAACATTTCCTTCAAAATACTCAAGAATCTCTTTTTGCTTTGTTTTTTGCAGAACTAAATACAGTTTTGGGTTAAAAAATCTTTTCTGATTTATAGGTGTTTTGGTTCTCTTTCTGGGATTTTTTGCCTTCCTCCACTGTTGGCTAAACGCATTTGCAGAGATGCTCCGTTTTGCTGACAGAATGTTTTATAAGGTATGATAGCTCAGCTTTCTCTTTTTAAATTAGTATCTTTGTGACATTTTCACTGAATGTCAGTTATTTTGACTGCGTGTCACAGGATTGGTGGAATTCAACATCTTTCGCCAATTACTATCGTACTTGGAATGTAGTTGTCCATGACTGGCTGTATTACTATGTGTATCGGGACCTACTATGGGTGAGTTGATTTTGTGTTCCGAGTTAAACACAACAGAAGCCCTGTTTGACAGCATATTTATATTGATTACTTTATGGAGGGAAATATGCAGCTTCTTTTTTCCTGCAACCAACAATCTCAATTTATTTTTCATGGTACAATTACTCGTAAATAAAAATCTTTCTCTCCACCTCCACCAAGCAACCTGTGTTTCTACACCAAACCTGCTCTGGCTCTGATGTACCTGTATATTAAATAGCGGTGGCTTTCTCACTCCCCAATTTGAGAGGAATGTAGAGGCTTTCTCATGGCTAGTCAGTCAAATATTTCTGTTTAAATTTACATAATTACTGTTGGTCGAGCTGGTTAATATTAGAAATTAGACCAATCAGTACCACAGACAATGTTCTCGTGAAACCAACAGTCTGATCGATCACTAAACTCATGGTCCAAGGTTGTTGGAAAACCTGAATTATATCTTCAGAAGTTGATGAAATTTCCAGTCACTGAAAATTAGAGAAAAAGCTAAATTTCCTGGAAAGTGTTTTTAAACCTTGATTTTTAACTTGACAAGCATAACAAGACAATTAGCTAGCGCCTAGATTGGGGGAGAATGAGGAAAATTGTGAAAAAATACCTTAAAAGTCAGATGAAATTACATAAAAAGCAGGTGACTAAGATGTCTGAAAATTACAGAAATGACATACAGATAGGCATAAATAAATAATCATAGGTGGGGAAAATGAAAATTTGGCACGAAACATCTTGAATTATAGTAGGAACATTTGAGAAGTAGTAGAAAGTAAGGAACAAATTAGTCACACCAGCTGTATAGTTCCTGAAATTGTTCTGGAAAAATCACTTCAAAACAATTGGGAATGTTTTTGTTCCATGATTTGTTGTCAATCAGATTTCACCTAAAATAACCTTACTTCTAGTCCAGTATCCTACCAATTCTCATTTGAACAGATTCTAACTCAGGAGAGTACTATTTTACTTCTTGCGTTAGCAGGAGCCATTTCAAAATGTTACTTTTTAAATGTTGCGACATTATGAATTATAACATTACAGGAGAGCCAATCAAAACACCTTTTTTTTTCTTTTTTTTTTTTTTTTTGCTTATGTGAAAAAAACTATATTTCAATCAGATTTCACTTGCTTGTCAGTGGGGTGTAAAAATCTTTTGTTCCACTGTTTTTCTTCCAGATGTCGCAAAAGCGTTTCAGACCAGCAGCCATGCTGTTTGTGTTCACAGTGTCTGCAGTCGTCCACGAGTACATTCTTGCAGTCTGTTTTGGCTTCTTCTATCCTGTTCTCTTCTGCCTCTTTATGTGTTTTGGAAGTAAGACATCTGCACCTTCCTGTTTTTTCTAATAAGTTACTATTCACTGATCCACACAGAGTGCTTGAGAAATTACCTGAACATCACTACATTTTCTTCAACATCTCACAAGACGTGTATAAGCCGGTCACTTAATGCTCCCTCTCTCTTTATCTGTCTGCTTACAGTGATGTTCAATTTCATTCTGCATGACCAAAGGAAAGGTCCAATCTGGAATATTATCATGTGGACATCTCTCTTCCTGGGTCACGGGGTCATCATCTGTTTATACTCCCAGGAGTGGTACGCCCAGCGCTACTGCCCTCTGAAGGAGGTAACCACTGCAGAGCGTTTTTGTTCTCGTGGTGCCATGATGGCCTCACTACAGGAGTGCAATGCTTTGTCTCCGAGTACACAAGTCAAATTAACAGAAAGATTTTGAATATGTGTCGACACATTCAGCTTTATGTGATTTACTTTTGGTTTCAGCCTTCCCTCCTAGAGTTACTGAAGCCTCGCTCGTGGAATTGTCAGAGGGGTACTACGGCAGACTGAGGGCCTGAGGTTGAGCTGTTTCTGAGGACCATCATCAGCATCAAGCTGACCAGCCTATCTGCTGTAGTCAAAACCTTTTGTCTTTCATGTGTGTTTTTATTTGATTGCACTAGTCTGTATGAATGTATGGAAGATGTCTGATAACAATCTGCCAAAATGTCTGTTGCGCTTAACAGTGAAGCCACTAAGATGCCTTAATTGCAATACCTATTTTAAAAAAATAGTTGTTCACATAGAATCTCATGTGACCTTTTTTATTTACAAGATCTATTTATTTTTCCGATGAACTCCCTATTTGTTTGCCTTGATCTACTGTGAAGCTCCTCCACGTGCCAATGCGTTATAGATGGGCATGAGGAAGCCAAAAAGAAACAAAATGTAAATGCAGTAAAGGTTAGTATAGTTTAGTAATGAAAACTAAATGAAGCATTATTAAGATTATTCCAAATATTGACTGTAAAAATGTATTTATTTTCACTACCTATCATAATTACTTTGAAAAAGGCTATTATTTGTATAACTTAGAGAACTGCAGACTTCATTCCTACTATTGTACGATAATGTTTTAATTGAAATACTGACTTTGTAAGAGCATTCAATGATAGTTTGCAGCAAATACTTTTCATAGAGCTTACAGACTACACCTGAACTCTTAAATTCGCCAGATTTCCATGAACCCCGCCGTTGTCAAAGGAAGTGTCAATTTTTTCTTTCTGTCTTAATCTGTCAAGCCACAAAGTGGAAAGGTGGGTTTTCGTTCCAAGTCCAGAGTAAAAAAGAAAGCTGAATTCTAAAAGTTAAAGTGGAAAAGAAACTCGAAGTTGTACCAAGTGGTTTCTGTATACTCTGTGAAAGCTTTATGTATTCTCGATCTGTTGTTAGTGATGCAGCTGGCTGCTCAAATGTTACATGAAGATAATGATACTTGATTCTCACCAAGGGCTACAGTTTGCTTTGGAAGACAAGAGTTCTACAACTGAGACGGGTTTTCTTTACAATCAGCCAGTTTTTCATTTCTCAAAGTACCAGGGGCAAGATAAAAGAAGATTTTAAAAAGTTCTGTGTTTTTTTGCATTGTGTGTTAACGTTGCCAAATACGATAGATGACAAATCAGGGAGTCCGTACGTCTGTCAATGAGGAAATGCACAGTCTCACGTAAAAAAAAAAAAACAGCAATGCGAGCTCGACCGGTATTCGGCCACCAGGTGGCGTGGTAGTAAAGTGTTTGTCTGGATCTCGGCGCACTGGCTGCATCTGGCCAGGAGCTAGAGAGGCTTCCACGGACTGTTTGGCAATAAACACGTGTATAAAGCAACTTATCAGTGTTTTCTTGATTATTTTTAATACGATTGCAGACACTGGTGGCTCAAGGGGAATGTCAAAATGGTATTTGTTTCAATAAAAATGAAGCGGCATTGTAATTTATTTAGAAAGGTATTTCATTTAAATTTCCCTTAACACCATTCAACCTTTGTCTCAACAGAAATCTGGTGCAAAGAGCGAAGCTGCATGAATGCTCTTTATTCACGTAGGGTTTTTGTCTCAGGTGACCGTTATGCAAATAACTGCACTCCATGTTGAAACGGCCCTTGTCTGATAGATTCCTTGGGGCAAATCAAATATTGGAACTATTAAACGTATATGAACATGTTGCCTTAAACTGCCCAGCTTTTTGTTATATTTGCAGGATATTGTCTTTATTTTGATTTGAGTGCACCATTTGAGATAAACAGATACTACACTTTTAATGCTGGGTGTTTAAGTCGTAGTGAGGTGTGTGGATTTAGGACTAAATTCCAAATCTGAGTGATAAAGCATTTTGCTGGTGTTGTCTCCAGTGCTTTGCGATCACTTCAACCTCACACATCGATATTCCAGCCCTGTAAGAAAACTTACAGGTGGATCATCTGATGGTTATCGGCCCGCAAAGGACACTTCTATGCGGTCTTAAATCAATCCCTGGATACCGGATTCATAACGCAAACGACGAACTCGTTATTCTCTTTCTTTATTAGGATTGGTTCCCTCGGGATCACCATCGGTGCCGGTGATCCATCTCGCGTATTTCGTTCGAGGACCACATCCGTGGGAACCTGGTGCTCGGGCGTCGTCGGGACCCGGGCGGTGTGTGAAGTAGGGGTGGAGGGTGGAGATGGAAGTGGAGGGGGGGGGGGGGGGCCCCCGAACCCCCCGCCTTGCGAAACGCATCGTCTCTTCTGCGGTAAAGATGGCGGAGTCAGAGGGGGCGCGCAGCGGCCGGACAACGGCAAAACAATTTTGAAAAGATTCCGATATTGCCGGTTCCGAATTTTCGGACACTCTTAATTTATGCAGGGATACCACCGGGACCACTGGGATAGAGAGAACCGCTGTCACACGCTAGCGTTGCAATTTTATTATTCCAGGCTGGGTGGGTGGGTTCCAGTGATTTCTGCTAACAGTAGCTAACGGGTTAGCCAAGCGAGCTAATACGGGATAGTTAGCTCGGTAAGGAAGAGCGGGGAGGGCATTGAGAAACGCTATTCGGACCAGGCTGCTACACTTTAGGGGAATGTAAGGCAGAGGTAACGCAGGGGGGTTTGCTCGCTTCGTCCCAAACGTCCTCGCGCCAAAGTACCGGGATGGGACAGCAGGTAGGCCGCGTCGGTGAGGGCACATCGACCGGACTCCAGCAGCCACAGCCCCACGCGTCCCAACCACACCAAGGGAAAGGGAACCGGGGGAGCGTCGCCGGGAGGAGACCCCGAGAACCCGGCAGTAACACCGGGACACCGCCAGGCAGGACAGCTGCGATCAACGTCCCCGATCCTGCAATTAATATATTCACACAACATTCAGGTAAAGACCTAAATGTATTATTAAAGAGTGCGTGACAATGGAGGGTGAGTGTTACTTTATTTTCTTGCCTTTGGTTAGCATTTGCTACCGACTTCATGCTAGTTTGACAACGACGCGTTAGCGGAAATAGCCTTGCCAACCAACATTGGTGTTTCATTTATTGTGTGCGTGTTTGTAAATCCCTCTGCGTTTTCTGACAAGTTTGGTTTTATTTTTTTCCGCCAATGGCAGAAAACGTGAAGCCAGTTATGAAACCGTTAATGCACTGTGCTCCGTTTGTAACGTTATGCGCTGCATGTGACCTGACGTTAATTGTTCCAGTAGGAGTGTTTTCGAGGAATAGTAATCGGCATAGTTTGTGGGCCGCGGCCAGAGGTTAGCTAGTCCAGTTCCCTTATTGTGATGCTCAGTTTGACACTGATTCTTCGTTTTGAAGGTCGAGTTGTGATTCCACTCCATTAAGTCACTGTAGCAGCCAACACAAGCTCACATTACAATGCCTGATGGTTTTCTCATGCTCACTTACGTCCTCTGTCCATAATGTCTACTGTTACAACTGAGCATGCTGACTGTTCACTTTGATCCAATGGGAAATCATTGTGAATAATTTAGGTCACCCTCTGGCATCATAACCCCCATGCATACAAGGTTACCCCTTATGTGAATGTATTTATACATCTTGAATGGAACACCATCGACATGACAGGTCTCACTCATAACCCATGAAGGACATGGGTTAGCGGTACTGAAAAGCATCTACGGGAAAGAAAGCCGGTCGTCACATCTCCAGTTACCAGTCTCCTTGCATTAGAGCAGTGGCTGTGTATTATTTAATCTGGTCGGTGAGCCCCAGAGAAGAGTGCGCCTGTGTTGTATCTCAGTTATTTAAACCATTGAAAATATCCCCGCATTAACTACTTAGTGACTAGTCTCTCTCCCTTTGGCAGAGTTTCTCATGGGCTGTTTTAGGCTTATGAGTAACAGAGATGACAGGATGCCTCGTCAGTGGTGTGTAAAATCATGTAACGGTGCATTTTACTCCAGCACTGCCCTCTTATTCCTCACACATTCTCCATGTAATCTAGACAGTCAGATCAGGTTGGGGATATTTTTTTTTCCTCTACGCATGGCTGTGCTCGGATGTTTTGGGACAGGTATTCAAGCTAAAGAAAGTTTACCTATTGTAATAATTTAAGCTTTAAGTAGCCCAGCTTTGACTCGCTCAACCTAACCATGATTTACCTGGTGCTGTTGTCGGCAGAGAGTCCCCAGTTTCGTCATGATCTTGTATGTTCAGCTTTAGAATAAGGATTTGGAAAGGGATTTGTGATTCTATCTTGCTGACACTTCTTTATTGTCTTGGTAAAATTTGAAGGAAAGTGAATGAAAAGTGCTAACTGTTGTGAGTAACGTCAAATACAGCAGTAATACATATGAAAACAAATTATAATGAACTTAAGTTATCATACGATCTAAAATTTTGTGTTCACAAACACAGGATGACACATGGCTTGTTTGTGGGCCTGCAACAAGTTGGATGCCAATAATATAAAATCTAGAAAAGGGACACAGATAATGCTAGAATACATGTGAAATCATTGTGTGTACCTATAATGAGATCATACATGCATCACTGTTTATGAATCACAACAATGCAAAATGAAAAAGTGAAAGTAACAAGCTGGCTTTGTACAATGTTTAGATGAAAAAGGAATCATCCAAGAAAATTGCAAATAGTCCTTTGTTTTTTGTTTTTTTTTAATTAATACTCTTAATTAAAATTTAGCCATGTTGGTTATAGTATTGATTTCGGGATGAGTCTTAAACCTACTCACGTTACATGAATTTCAAAGAGAGGGTTCTTGCATATCTCCCTTAACTCGCACAGATGAACCAGATATAATTTCTTCACACGGTTGCAGCGAGCATTGGACACACAGAAGGTGCATGCTTTGGGGAATGGAAAGCATTTTCAAATCCTGGCTGTTACATCTCAAAAGTCACCCTCCTTTGCTTAATGTACATACACAAACAGTCAGACATACTAAGTGCAGCACCACTCACTGTTCGTACTGTTCTCTTTTCCAATGTTGAGGCAGAAGTGGCCTTTTTATAGCAACCAGGATGCAGTCATACTGCCACTCTGCTGAGAGACTTTTACTCTTCAAAGCTCACAATAATAGAACAAAGACTCTTAAGTGAGGAGGCTCGGGACTGTGCTCTCGAGTCTTCAACTGACTATCAAAGAGCCTTTTTTCTGTTGGACCTTATTTTTGTGATAATGATGTAGCATTATCAGATGCATCTTTGTGAAACTAGAAGTTGTTTTAAGGTGGCTGTGTTTTCCTTTAAATAGGGTCCATGTCCTTTTCATCTTTCCAGGTTAATTTGGATGAAGTCATTTATTAATCACTCATTACTGCGAACCATTTGATTTATAAATCTCAAATTATGACCAGTAAAGGACTATAATAGAGTTGTTGAGGTTGCTAATATTGTATGATCGTTTGACTCAAAACGGTGAATTGAAAATGAATAAGTAAGCCTCTCTTTTAAATTTGAAGTGAGCAAAAATTTCATATATCAATTGTCGTTTGTTTGATTAGTCCTTTTAAGGATATTTGGGGATAATTGGTTTCTGCTAATTCAGCAAGAACATCATGTGGACGTAAGACACTGTCAAAAGGAAGCAAAGATTTATTGTGTCAGCAGCCAGAAAGGGAAGTACAAGAACAGATGCACCGTTTTGTTGTGGGTTGACGATTGGGAGTTGTTCTGACGAATTCAATTCTGATTCAATCATGGGGTTGTCACTGTCTGTTTGTGTTTGTTTTCTCAGACAGAGTGATGCTGTAGACTTCCATTCTGTGTATTTTGAGGAGATTTTACAAGTACGGCTTCAAAACAATGAAACCCCAGACAAGGATACGTCTTAGCTTTGCCTAAACATGGCCATGGCCCATTAAATTAGACTTTCTTGAATTGTATTGTAATTCAAAGGTGGTAGTCTGAGGAATGTGCTTTTGTGTTGTCAAATCACGCCTGTGTAGCTCCATCTGTGAAATTTTATTTGTATTGGTAATTTTTGAATGCAGCCAATTAGTACACAAATAAGAGGCTTGTTTTCATTAATTTCCATATTAATGTGGCAGTTATTCCCTTTTTATGTCTTTCCATGTAAATGTAGTGAAGCACTTTTTTGTTAGATCTCTTTCAGCTGGTTTTATTTCTTCCTGTAAAAAGAATATGCCACCTCCTGCTTCTGACACAGATGTGCAATAGTTTCACTTTATCAAAAGTTTAGCTTCATTATCTCACAACAAGGCAATGTCTACAAAACCGAATTAGTAGTTCAAGCAAGAAAAATTTGATTCGTACAATATGACCAAAAACTAGACCGGAACAGATTCAAAGGGAGCCCACCAGATAACCCTCAGAATTACTCTTCAAAGTGTGTTGTTGATACACATCGCCATTCAGTGGCGGCACTTTATTGGCAGTTAGGCCTCGTTTGTCCAATCAGGTGCTCAGAGACCTAACTCTGCTGTAGTTTTATCTGACATGTATACTGCAGTGGACTTTACACTGCTATCTTTTCATTGAAGTTTATTCGTAGTTAGTATTTCCAGGTGTATCTCTGAAGCTCATTTTAGAGCCTGCCCTACAACTGGCAGAGTATTTTTTTCTTGGAATCACAGCTGAAGTATATTTATTTCACATTAGAGTTGTTCCAGTTCTGGAAATCACTCTGATACTGTAAATAGCTGCACGAGGAGTCAGTGAACATGCAAGTTTATGTGCCTATCCAATAGTATACAGTTCATAAGGTCTGGAAGTAGACCGTGAAACTTCGTCTCTAATACGAAAGAGAATCACTTCTTCTTTGTTGCCTTTTAATATTAGCTTAAGCCTGCATGTGATGTTGCTTTGTGCCGACCCTTGCAAAATATCATTTAGAAAAGTGAGGAATCAATTTCTTGTATTTAGCAGGAGTCGGACACAACTAGCAAAATGTCTGCAGTGTTTTACACCAATAAAACTGCAACAGTCAAAGTATGCAAGGCTGTAATTTTGAAAATCACTGCAGTATTTATGTTTTACCAAGATTGGAACCCAAGTCATGTCCCATTCATATATATTTATCAAAAGTCAGTCATATAAACTCTTGCTAATTTTTAATCACACTAGTGCCAGTTCCTGCTCAGTATTGTCAGCTACATAAAAATGATGATTGGCCAATTTTCCCAAAACCCTATCAAAGGAACATCCCTGTACATGTGGAGCCTGCTCTGAATGAAGCAGATGATGGTACACAGGCATCCCTGGTGAGCTGATGTCAGATTGTCATGAAAGGAGAAAAAAAAAAGTTGGCCAAGAAGTGTTGAGAGCAGCCTGAGCGCTTTGCTCAGAGGGATTAAATTTACATACCTTTTCCTCATTATCTGGAACTTTGGCCACAGTTATGAAGATCTGACATCTTAACATTATATATGACCAAAAAATAAAAAAAGTGTAATAGTTTCCATTTTAGACATTTTAACATGCCTCACATGTTTTTCTTAGATCAATTTCATGGTTGTAAAGAATATTGTCAGGTGGTCCTGGTTGGTGCATTAAGTGACAACAGTACTTAAGATAGTTAGTTTTATATGATCAACAAAGTCACAAGTCCGCCTATATTTAGAAAAAACAGATCACAGAGATTGAAGCGGATGAATGGATTTGAATATCATTTGGCAATAGAACTGATGGTGAATGCTTTGCCAGCTGTACTTAAAGTGCAGACTGTTAATGCAGCCCAGAAGAGAATAGAGATGACTGGGATCGATGGACCTAAGCTGATTTGCATCATGGGTGAAATTAGATTAGAGACAAATCCACTTTTCTTTTGACTATGTGCTAAAGCCCCAACTACCAGTGTAACTTGCACAGCACTCACACCGTCGTGTGGGAAAAACCAGGTCTTTCTTTGGCCTGGGGCGATGTTTTTTTGCAGGCTTTAAAATATATTTTCTGCTTTTATTAAAAACTTGTTAACCACTAGGAGGAGCCATGTCCACACCTTCTCTCACTGTAACAGGCTGGAAATTACAGTAAAACTGATAGCTGTCTGACACAAAGGTCAAAATATATTATAGTGGAGTTGTTTCTCATATGTGCTTTTCTTGGAGGAATGTGTTTGCCTATGTGAACTTTGTAATGTCTGAATTTAGTGTTAAATAATTTATCTCCATGAAACTCCACCCTCCCAGCCAGCTTGTACTATCACTTAGTGTGAAGCCCCTTTGACCTCAAGCCCCTGCTCTTATCCCCTGTAATGCCTCCAACCTTTTTCAGGGTTCAAATCTCGTGGCTGCAATGAACCGGAATTTTCAATCTGTTTTTGAGGATTTCATTTGGATGACAATGTAACCCCTGATCGATCGAGCTAAATGCCTTATGACAGAATGTGCTATTAAGGTTTAACCACAAAATATATGTTTCACAGATGTGGTAAATGCGCATGTGAATGACATACAAATCCCTGCCCTACTTTGGATGCTTGGCCTCACATCTGTAAAAGTTTATGCCGTTTAAGATTAAAGGTAATCGCAATTGTGAATAGTTGTAGATGATATTTTCCTATACATTCAAATGCGATAAATGTATCTGTTTCCGTCTGATCCAGACAGGTTAAGGCAATGAATGGAGACACCTTTCTAAATAATAACCAATTTGAAATTGTTCTGTAATTGATGCATAGAAAAACTGAATTTCAGTTCTGCAAAGGCTATGTATACTCAGTGATATTTAGTGACGTTAATTGCCTGTTAAAAGCATTTTATTTCATTTCAGAGGCACACACAACAATTTGCTGTTTAGATAACATATTATATGATGTTATAATATATATATATTCCTCAACAGTCTCAAAGAGAGTCCCAAAAATCAAAAGAGCAGAGATTAAATAGCACCATGTCAGGTTGCACGTTTATCCTGAGCAAATTTCACGGCAATGGCAGAATTATCTAGGCGTTTTAGTGCTCTATGCTCTCCAAAGCATAGGTTGGCACAGCGAGGTATGATGGTAACATAGAAACAATGGGTCAAAGTGGAAACGAGGCTTACAGAATAGCAACAACAAGTGTCATGAAAGCTGTTGTTTAGAAATGCTTGGATCCTTTTTCTTGGCAACATAATTCGTATGATGTTTGTATGTTTACTGTAATTTAATCATACAGGTAACTCAACATTGTATCACAAATGGTTTAAGTGTTGCTGCTTCGCATTTTAAGGCAAGTTTGAACATGGTCTCAGGCATAAAAGAAATTATGGTGGTTTACTTTAAGTGAGCTCTTCTGCTTCCCAACAATATAAAGCAAACTACTACATGTTTTTGAACATTTAATACTCCTAATAACTGTTAAAAACATAACTCAATAAAAGATTTTAAGTTGGAAATATTTAGATGCTACGCAGCCACAGCAGCACTTGTTTTAAGTTAAGATGCAGTGTCAATTTGTAGCTGAGAAGGTGCCGTAGAGGAAAATTAATGTGTGGTAGATGTGAGGGATTCTCTGTGCCAAGCATGTTAAGCATTAATTCACTTCCAGCATCAGTACTCTTTTGCTGGAATTATCACTCCTACTTATCTGTTCAATTGCAAGATGGAGACTTGGCATGGAATAAACACACACTCAGACACGCACACAAATCAAGGTTTTTCCTGTATCAGCATGAGGCGATGGTGGAACTTCACCAATCATGCACCCCTACATGTGTTAATACCATGCCTTCTGCTAGCTGCAGAATTTTTTAAAAAAATGTAATCTGGTAATTCGTAAAGCCAGAAGAGATGATTGGTTCAATGTTAAAATATACTTCAAGTGAAAAAGGTACCGTGAATAACACTTACGCAGATTTATCAACAATATTCTTACAAATTTACAGTTACAGAGCAGTGGCTTATCTACTGCTCTAAGTTACAATTGCCCTTGAGTTCTGCAGTGTAGATGAGCATTGATGCAGTACGAGACCCCCTGGTTATTTCCATTAAAGGCAAACAGTTCATAAATCAAAATTTTTATGATGCTAATCTAGGCATGAATGTGTGACTGTGTTCTCAGTGTTGTATTGCAAACCCGAGTCTCGCATCAGTGAATACTGTTGAAACCAGCACTCGGCATTTAGCAGCAGTTTAACTGCATTCCCTTGAGTGGTAGAGATGAGTGATGACACCGGACTGTCAGCCCTGAAATGTGACTGACAGGATCGCTGCAGTATAGTTTTTCATGTCAACACAAGTTGGGAGATGCAGACAGCGCAAACTGATTTATGTAGCTGCTTGATTATTCTATATATAGGAAAAAATCCCTTGTATACTGTAAATATGTACATGCTTGTACATTCACATACACACTTTTTAAGTGTTTTTTTTTTTTTAGTGTCTTTGTGAGGATTATCCTGCAGGGCCCCATCCCTTAGAATTATCACCCACAGGCTGACCAGTCAGACAGAAAACCTTAATCTTTATGCACTGTGGCAAAGCTCGTCCTTAGATATCCCCTCTAATTCTTACGAAGATTCTGAGTTGAGACAGACAGATGTTTGCTATTTTCACATGACTTCGAATGATTTGCTGTGTGCCAGGGAACAGTTAGTCAATGAATTACTCAACATCCATCTGCTACAATTTACAAAGTAGTGTTATAGATGGGAAGAAAAACTTTACCTTGTTTGATGGAATGGAATTGAGGCACATTTAAATATATTGTCTAGGTGCATTGATTTGTTTCTAGCCTGTAGCTTCACAGCTATATGTCGACAGGGACCACATGGCCAGCAACACTTTTAGTTCGGTGAGTGGCAGTGGTCTTAGTCATTGTAAAGCAGCTTTAGCCCACATCCTGGCATATTTGAAGTGCACCACACAGATTGGCTGCTCAGACAGTGAGATTAGTCTGAGAGTGCTTCTTTAAGCCCCCACTGCAAAGAGCGGAGAAAATTGAGAAGACATAAGAAAGGGGACAGTGCATATGCTTCCAATTTGTGCTGCCAACGTGCTTTTTTACCTGCAGGGAGTGGCTTATACACGCTCAGCTTGACATTTTACATCCTCCCCATTGAATAGTGTGTATTAAGGCATATTTGTAGCAGGGATTCTGACATGTAGCATAATCTCAACAGCTTTACGTTTCACACAATTTTATGTCCTTTTGATTTACTCTATTAAGAGTTGGACTTTTCTTGTATCTTTCAATTGAGTAAAGAATGATAGACAATCAAATTCTCGTGTTCCGAAACATGTTTTTTGCTTTCTCTTTTTAATCAAGCCCATCCAGAAGAAGAGCAGTTGATCTTGCTGCCAAAAGATTTATTTCGAAATCAGCCAAAGACTACCGCTCTGAACTGTTGTTTTTCAAAATTCTAAACACAAACCTTTAGAAATGAGGATAACTGATCTGCCTACTAAATCTGGTGACTGGTGCTGTCCATGGGGGGCAGCAACTGAAAAACAGGAAAGGTTGACCTCGCTTGAAGATGAACAGCTCAATTGTTGACAAGATTACAATGTCACTCTCCAGAAAGTGAAAAGGGACATTACTACTTATTATTAACCCTTTCATTTGTTTTGGGGAGTTTTGAAATTGAATTTGTAAAATGGAATTGTATTTCTGGGCCTAACCCATCAAGCTATGTTTGTTCGTGCAGCAGACCGCTGCATTGAGGCAGAGGAGTCCCATATGCCACTTCTCTTCTTTCCTGTCACGTAAGTGAGCACTTAGCTTTTGTTGCCAACACACCTAGAGGAAAATACTTCAAAGGCCATTATTAACCCATAACGAGCCCTCAGAGAGGATGGGCAGGGCAGGGTGATCGTGGGTTAGAGCTCCATTCATCCCATCCTTGGAAAATTCTATTGCACTTCCAACCATTTGTCCACTCCCTAGATGGTGCAGTCATCATACAGGTTGCAAAGACAGACATGAGTAAGTTTGCAGGCACAGACTGTGTCGGCATGGGTAATTCCTTGATTGAAGAAGCTTGCATCACCGGGATGTGTGAGAAGCAGGAGTCTGCTAAATGTATAAACATGATTGCACTTGTGTTGTTACATTACAAAGGTTTTGACTTTGATAACCATAACAAGGTATGGTTCATGATACTCTACTTCATACTAAAATCATACTTAAACCTGTAGCGGCACTGAATCTCTACCTGATATTTTATTGAAAGGAAACAGAACTTGCGCTATATTTTATGACAGGATATTTAGTTTCTTACAGATTTGTACATATCCGGGCAATTTACCAAGGCTATGTTTATTGGGTCAAACATTTATTACACCACATATCAACTTTGCACAGTGGTATATTGTGTCTGTGTAAAATTGAGTTCTCTTGATAACCTTCCTGGAGTGAAAGAGTCATAACAAGCAGGATTAGTCTTCTTAATATTATGCAAGAAACAAAATGTAAGAATATTTCTTTTTCCCTTCGAAGTCCCTGATTGACATCAGTTATTTTTTGTATGGCATTCAAAATTTCTAAGACTACCCAAATAATCAGAGGATTCAGAGACAAGTATGAGCAAGCAGAAAAGGAACATTGCAACAGCGGATTTCTCCAGGCGGGGGGCTGTGATGTGAGCATGCCCAACCCTTCCATATTGGCGTGCAGCTGATGAAAACCTTTAAGCAACCTTTAATTTGCCATAAAGAACAAGAGTCTTGCAGTTTTATTCCATATCAGGATTTTTAATGTCATACGGTTACATAGACACACATTTACATTTACATACATTTTTAGTTTGTACTGATGTAACAAGTCTAGTAATAGGAACTGAAATAGAAAATAAGTGCATTTACTCACAACTTTAATTGCTTCCTTTCCAAAATTACCAGCAGTTTGCAGAAATTGTGACTGCCTCCAAATATCCTTGACCTTAGATCAAGTGTTATCGCAGTTGCATTGACATCCCCTGCTTGCTTTTTCACATCATGCAACTTTTCTGTTTTACACTCTTCGCTGATGGCCTCATCTGACATCCAACACAACATTCACATCTTCTGCTGGGGAGATGTAGCAAGTATCTTTTTTTTCCAATATAAACAACAATAGTGGCTTGCATACTCTTTGTCAGACTTTTAATTATCCAAAACCTGTGCTTAAGGTGCATAAGAGTACTACAGATGAGGTATTTGCTTTGAGAATGCTAATAGAGAAGGTAAGAGGGAGCTGCATTGCACTTTTGTAGACCTACAAAAGCATACAACAGGGTGCCAAGAGAGGAACTCTGATATTGTATGAGGAAGTCTGGAGCGGAAGAGAAGTACGTTAGACTGGTGCAGGACATGCTATATGTGAGACAGTGGTGAGGTGTGCTATAGGTTTAACAGAGAAGTTCAAGGTAGAGGTGGGACTTCAACAGGGATCAGCTCTGAGCCCCTTCTTGTTTGCAGTGGTGATGGGCAGGCTGTCAGATGAGGTTAGACAGGAATCTCCATGGACCATGATGTTTGCAGATGACACTGTGATCTGTAGTGAGAGCAGGGTACAGGTTGAGGAAAATCTTGAGAGGTGGAGGTATGCTCTGGAAAGGAGAGGAATGAAGGTTAGTCACAGCAAGACAGAATATATGTGTGTGAATGAGAGGAACCTGGGTGGAATGGTGAGGCTACATGGAGTGGAGATGAAGAAGATGGAGGATTTTCAAGTAATTAGAGCAACGGAGAGTGTGGAAAAGAGGTTTAGAAACGGTTTCAAGCAGGTTGGAATGGGTGGAGAAAAGTGTCATGGGCTCTATGTGATAGAAGAATATCAGCTACAATGAAAGGAAAGGTGTACAAGACGGTGGTGAGACTAGTGATGCTGTATGGTTTGGAGGCAGTGGCATTGAAGAAAAGACAGGAAGCAGAGCTGGAGGTTGCAGAGGTGAAGATGTTTAAGTTCTCTTTGGGAGTGACAAGGATGGATAGGATCAGGAATGAGTCCATCAGAGGGACAACACATGTGAGATGTTTTGGAGAGAAGGTCAGAGCAGCCAACTGAGATGGTTCGGTCATGTCCAGAGGAGGGATAGTGAACATATTGGTAGATGGATGCTGGCATTGGGGATGCCAGACAGGAGGTCCAGAGGAAGACCGAAGAGAAGCTTTATGGACGTAGTGAGAAAGGATATGAGGTTAGCTGGCGTGAGAGAGGAGGATACAGAGAATAGGGTAAGATGGAGAAGGTTGATTCGCTGTGGCGACCCCTGAAGGGAAAAGCCTAAAGGAAAAGGAGAAGAAGTGCTTAAGGTGCATCTTCTTTCTTAACAATTTTCTGTTCCTGAATGTCAAAACCGCAGCAGCCTCTTCCACCTCTCAAAGTGAATATTATTCAGCAGAAGAGAAGCTGTGCCCAGTTTGCCAGAGCAATTACAAAAATTCAAATATTTAGCAATAAACATCTGGGCAGCTATTATGGTTTTCCTCTCTGCAAGGTTGACATGTGGTTTAGCTCTTATTATCCCTCCATTAGCATTGTTTGTTAGCCTGTCAACTATGTGAAGAACCATCGAAAATAATTCCCTCAAGCATTTTCAATGACAATGTTCGATAACTTCTATTAATCTTCAAAAAATGAAAACTTGGCACCAGAGTGATTTGTAAGAAATTCATATTCATATTCATTTAAAGTGGAAAGTTTAACTGATAGAGCAAATGCAGCATGTTTTGCTAGTCTTATTGTAGGAGCATGGGTTCAAATCCTGAGGGTCAAACATTTTCTATTATTATCACTTGAGCATCAGTTTCACATCACAAAAAGAATAACAGAGAAGGTGCTAAAAAGTTTAGTTATAGAGTCAGCAGGCAGCACAGACCAATATAAACAACTAACAGTCAAAGATTACTAAACTGAATGTTTTAAGACATTGATAATAGCCTGTTATTTACATGCTTTGTCAATTTTTTCCTTATGTTTATTGTTGTCATTTTCTTCCTATCTTCGCCAATTTCATAAATTGTCTTTGAAACAGCGCATTATTTTTGTTTCAAGGCTGATAGAGCAGCTTTATATTTTTAAATTATTTTGCGAGAATGGTCTTGAGCACATGCTAAGTCCTCAGTGAGCAAGAAATACATCCTTGCAAGGTTAATTTTCTGTACTGTTTTATGCTCTGGCATCACATGTACATGCTTTTTTATTTCAGGTCTTTTGAAATTATTTAACGGCCAGGTTAGCTCAACCTGTCATAGGCTAAGCCTGTAAGGGGCTAGAGATTTCCAACAAAACAGAAACAACGAAGAGTTCTTTATATGTGTCAAAAGATTGCAGAAGGATTTTTTTTTTTATTGATTTGAAGTGCACCACACAGATTGGCTGCTCAGACAGTGAGTTTAGTCTGAGGGTGCTTCTGTAAGCCCCCAGTGCAAAGAGCGGAGAAAATTGAGAAGACATAAGAAAGGGGACAGTGCATATGCTTTCAATTTGTGTTGCCAACATGCTTTTTTACCTGCAGGGAGTGGCTTATACACGCTCAGCTTGACATTTTACATCCTCCCCACTGAATAGTGTGTATTAAGG